>VZTH01001098.1:0-30413 GCA_013397815.1 Aleadryas rufinucha | reverse complement strand
TGTAGCAACTGCCAAAGCACTAGTGGATAACTAGCACGTTATCCACTCAAAATATCCACCACTGTGCTGCAAAGCAAAGCACTGACCAGGCTGCTATAAAGTAAAAGCAAATATTTACAATTTTGTTAATTCTGTATTTTTTTGAACAGTCCGTTAATATGGCCAAAGCAGAAGTTATGTGCCACAATTTTTATGGTTTCCTTGTGTTACTGGAACCCAATTTTTAAGATGTGTGTAATGTTTGCTGCTTTTCAGTCTGTGGGTGTCAAGAAAGAAGTATTTTGAGAAAGTGGTTATGAGTAACAGTTGTTAGTTGAGGTGTTTCATCCTGAGTCTTTTCTGACCTTTCCTGTGTAGTCCTCAGTTTAGGTGCTTCCTTCTTGCTCACTCTGTTGATTTGTTCATAACTCTTTTCACTGGTGCTCTGATTTGAGACAAATTCTTTGATTTTGTTTTTTTTAACTGCCCATGCTCTATTGTTACTTTTGACCTTGCAAGTTTTTTGATTATTTCTATCTGGGGGCAGCTTCAGCTTTCAGAAATAATCTTTATTCCCCCATTAGCCATGCTGTATCATTAAGTCTTTCTCAAGTCTGTCTTGCAAAAGGGAGAGAGGAGTATGGATTTGTCTTTGGAAGAGTTTGACTTAATAGTCTCCATGCTACTGAAAAAATATCAATTCCTTACCCATCTTTTTAGTTTCTTTTCATCATACTTGGTTATTTTTCATTCCTTGTCTTGTGTTTCAGGCAATATAGAGTCTACTGTGTATTGCAGCATTTCATGCAATTTTTATACTTTGGTGACACCAGATATGAGAGGGTGAGACATTCATTTTGTTTTAGTGGGAGGGAGAAATCATTCATTTGGAAGAGGAGAGGAGAGCAAGAAAGCAGTAGAAAAAGATATTTGGAACAAAATTCATCTAGAAAGACACTTGTTCCATTTTCAAAAAGTGAGACTGCCTTTATGGGCTCCTTGTTTAATGAAGGTTTTGGGTAACTCATGTAGACCAAATTATTCAAGTGGATTTTAAAGGCAATATGCTAACTTCTTTTAAAAATACAGCCCAAGGGAAAGTTGTCAAAAAAAAAAAAATTCTTTTTATGCTTTCTGCCACTTCCTGTAAAAATGCCTCACTGAGAAAGATCTACTGCTTAGCAATCTGCGAGTTCTGTATAAAGAAGCATCTAAATCTTTTTCCTCTACTCCCCATCATCCTAAAATTCTGTATTTAAAATCAAAATATTATTTCTTGAGATGTATACAAAATTTGAAAGTTAATACGGAAAACAATTAGATTTTTTTTTGCACTTTAGTTGTAAGAAAAGCTTTCCCTATCATAATAACTAAATGCTGTAGATGTTTATAGTTGTTTGAAATAGCTCTGGTTTGAACACCTGCAGCTATAGAAAGTTGGCCTGTTTGAGATTTTGGTGCAGACCCAGTGTCCTTACTCAACCAAAATTCCTGTTGACTGCCATGTTTCTTTTCTTGAGCTGTTTCAGTATAGGATCTAGAGAGTAAGACAACCTTCAGATTAAAAGAAGTGAAAAGTGAAAAATAGTCACTTGTGATTGTTTAAATACTAACTGTGATTTTAATGAGTTGCTCCCAAAGAGAAAAAGGCTGGTGAGTACTATATATTTTTTGTATGGAACTATTGTATTTTCTAATGCCCTTTTACTATACTGTATTCTGAAAAAGCTAACTTTGGGGGATGAGGAGGGGAAAGATTTCAATAAATATGATGTACTAGATAAATATAGAAATGTAATGTTTTACCCACTATAATTTTCATAGTAAATCACCGGCCGAAATGCCATTTTCTGAATTTCAGCAGGAGAAGAATACTTAAAATAGATATTTCTCATCTGTGATATTTAAATATTTTGCTGTGATAATAATACAGTTCTTAAACTTCTATTGAAAATATTTTGAAAGTGAGTTGATGAAAATTCTTTTAGAGTGCTCTAAAATGCATTCCAAATTGTGACATCATGAATTGTAACCGCTTTTCATTTTTTATAGAAATTGAATGACACATCATCCCTTTATTTACTATGTAGATAATGACATGTCAAGTTCACTATTTTCAGTCCAAGAACAGTTTGCATGTATAAACCTACCCTCAGGTGTTTAATCATATGTGCTTGTTGTATTCACAGCAAAATAGAGATGTGCTTCTCTTTGTGTACATGGTTTAATTAGGAACCACTTCCAGAACAGGTGTAAAAAAGCACTGCTTCTTGGTAGGCATAGAAATGCACCAGAAGGCTGGTATGACATAAATAATCCTGTTCTTGTGCTAAAAGCAAGTTTGTTTTCCCATCACACCAACAATTTGATCCTGAGAAGCTGTTAAGCTTAATAGCGTTTTGGAATGCCTTGTTCAAAGTTATGTAAGACACTTGCTGTTCCTTTGTTCTTTTTAAATATGAGTTGATGTGTGACACAATTTGCCATCTTTTCTTTGCTGCAAACACAGAGGATGTAAAATGGGTGGATATGTGGAGCTGGTGCTGTTTGAACTGTGGCAGACAAAGCACAGTAAGGCACAGCAACATAATCTTTTTTGCCTCCAATTTAGCCTTTCATGTGGTTAATCTATAAGCTAATTGAGCACAACTGGATTGAGCTTCTCAATTTTCCTCTTCTCTGTATACAAGAAATGAGTTATAATGAATAGATTAAATAATGAGCCAGGCAGCCAGGAAACCAAAGGATGTTCTGTTACTTCTGGTAATGAGGCTGGTTTGGTAGTTCACTTGCTGTTGTTTGTTTTTTCAGCAGAACTTTCATTTAAACAGAAGGTTAAAATAATGTAATTACACTTGTTAGTTTGCTATTATCATCCATCACAATTTCATTTCTAAAAAATGAAAAAAAAAGAAAATAAAGTAAAAATTGTTTATGAAATAGAATTTGCTGTCTGACACAGATGCAGAGATCTGTTTATTATATTATAAAACATTTATAAGCAGAACATGATCTATTGAAGGTATTGCATTTCTGAAAATTTACCTGTGAACATAGACATATATTCTGTGGTCTGAAAACTAATAAAAATGAGTAAAACTTATGTTATAATGGATATTTACCCAGAGCACTGAAAAGGCTGTTTTGAAATTATCCATCTTGTGCTCAAACTACTTGATTTATACTTCATCAAAAAAGGATTTCTGTAACTAGAAAATATGGAATCAGCATGCAAGATATTAAAAAAAAAAGATGAACAGGGAGATTAAATACCCCAACTATGTAGCAGGAACAAATATTATAATCAACTGGATATGCCATGTTTATGCTAGAAAAATATTAAAATCTGACACAGGTTGAGGATTAATATCTGGAAAATCATATATATGTATACATATATATGAAACTTACATCATTTGTCCCTAGCTTTTTCTCCCAAATAGCTTTCCCACATGGGGCAGGGAGCTGTAGACATTTTATATGATGCTTGATATATATTCTTTGTCTCTCACTTGCGAGAAAATCACTAGAATAGTGATTTCCAAACACTGACATATTACTTTGAATTCTTAAACGTCACTAGACATCTACATACTCCAGTCACTCGAGTTGCCCCATTTTTTTCTCAGTCCAGCCCAACTAATGAGTTTGTTTTATAATATTTCCCATATGAAGAATTAGAGGGGGACATTCTTGTGAGTAGAGTTGGGGTGACGGCTCTTGACCTACATGGGGAATCTATGAAGCAGTGGCCAGAGAGCCAGGAGTTAGTGAAAACAGGTTAAGCCAGCTCATGTTTATGGTGATTGGCAGGGCTAAGACTCTCTGCCTGTTTGACAGGCTCAATGCCTGTTTCAGTTCATGTCCTTGTTTCAGGGGAAAATCAGGTTAGCGGTAATAACCGTCTGCTAATTGTAGGTCACTGGTATTGTGTGTGTGTGTGCAGTGGTACATCTTCATTTTCTGAGGGAGCATTGCTCATGTTCTATGTGTATGAGAGCTCATTTAACAGTTTATGAGAATCATAGTCATTAAATGTTCTGAAAACATATCTGATATAGCCCTGAAAGATGCCACATTAGTCACAGGAGCAGCACTGTATCAGTACAGTGTAGCAAACACTTGGACCACAGCAGTAGCAATGGTCTTTTATTCTGATTCCCTTTCTTTCACTTTTGCATGTTAAAGGCATGAAGGTGAGAGGGAAAAGTTGCTTCAAAGTGAAAATGTGATCAGTGAAACATTGTAATGCAATGTTCAAAACAAGTGAGAGAGTGAATTAATGGTAAACAAAATAGCTGTAGAAGGAAATGCACTTGAAAAGATAAAAAGATAAAAGCCAGGCTGGAGTGACAGATCACTTGGAATACTGCTCAGAATAATATTCAGATATAATCAAGAAATAAAAGCAAAATTTAAAAAAGCAATCAGAATAACTGAATTGAGAAATTTTAAGTGCTAAAGAATAATGAGCAACTAGTTGTTATTTAGTCCCATATTTTAAAACCAGCACATGCTCTCTTTGGGCTGAAGTTCACCAATGGACCTAACTTCAGAAAATATTCCTGTTTTACCAGGGCTCTGAAGCCCTGCAATATGTAGTTCTGACTTCTGTAGCTCAGGAGTAGCTTCTTCAGTGTATGTGGCACATGTTGCTGTTACAGGGAGTTTTTCAGTTTGTGCCTATATTGCCCACAGAATATTTATCTTTTAATTAAAGGTCGAAAAAAATCTCAGTATGTCCTGTTTGTACAAAATCCTCTAAGAGAAATAGCTGTGTAATTGTGGTTATTATTCCTGTGTGTAATACACTGTTCCCTGTGTGTTCCCTAATTCATATAAGTGGAAAAAAACCAATTGTTGACCAGAGAAAGCAAATATTTATTCCAGCATGAGTACAGAAATTCAGAAAAAAAGGCTGCAAGTTCACTAATTAAACTGCTAAAGAGCTATGAAGGCTTCTCAGTTTACTTTGCAGTTTTAGTTTTTGTTCTTCCAAAATAGTAGCATATTTTGTTCTTGTGAAGCTAGGATGCCATCAATAACAATTAATTACTGAGATATGAGGGTCAAAATCTGAAGTTACATAATATTATAACTCATTCCTGGGACAGAAACTGCTGTTCATTGGCGTGGTCATTCCTCTGAGGCTGTTCCTAAAGAGCATACCTAAGTCAAATTCCAGAGTAATGGTTCTGGCAGTATTCAAAATAGGAGCAATGAATAGGATTGCAGTGAATCCAGAACTTACCCGTGGATGGAATGGCTAAGTTTTCTACATTACTGTTATTTGAGGGAGAAAGAAAAAAATTCCTAAAGGTATCAGAAGTCATTATTCTGAAAACAAGATTTTATTTTTTACACAAAGGAAAATGTTTTTACCAACATGGGAGACAGTTCTGGATGTTGTTGAATGCTGGGGAAACTGATGAAATTTTCAAGTAGAAGGCAAATATTCTAAATATCTATGTATATGTAGGCATATATTAAAATACATGTAGGCACACATTTAAACACCTGTGTACACTTAATACCTGTTTACAAGCCCTCTTTGCAGTGTAGCTGATGAATTGAAACAACTTTTATTGAGCTCCTGCTGTCAATGAAGGCCATCAGGTTTTAAAACTTTTTTTCATTTATGTCAGACTCAATGAAGGCTCTGCACAGATTGTGTACTGTAGCATATTGAAGAGACTGAAAAAACAGAATTCTTGCCAAATCTGGCTTTGTCATAAAATCAGTTCTTTGAAAATGGGACTTGTTCCCAACCTGGTCTGGATTGCATCCATTTCTTGAAATGTTTATAGCTCCACAGCCCCTGTAATGTTCAACAGTTATATATTAACACACTTTAAAGCATTTGACTACACAAGGAAAACCTGGCCATGGAGAGAAGAGATAAATGTGCAAGTCTTATATTTTATTTTATATATTTAAATGTGGCTTTTTTATATTTGTGATAAATTCCTATTTTCTTTCTCTATAGAGGTGCTGAGTTGGGTTTTTTGTAACAAGAGATGATGGGAGAGGTTGCTTTAGCATGTTCCGGCATGAACAAAAAAAGAGTGGCATTGCAGGAGTCAACCATTACTCTTGGAGTTGTTTCTCCTTCGTGTATCGAAGGCCTGATACTGCTGTGCTGAAAACTCTCATAAGACCAGTGGTAGTCCTGAAAAGTAAAGTTTGATAAGTTCATGAGCAAGCAACAAACAAGGCTTTTCAATTTCTCCACTTTTGTTACTCAGCTGTATCTCTCGGGAGTTTGCAATAAACTCAAATATCTTGAAGTACTGCAGCAAAAAAGTAGAGAGGTACTTGTCCATGAAGTTAATTTGTTTCTCAGTGGGTGATGTGGGACTAATGTGCACAGTGTCAGGCTGATGAAATAATCTTCTGTACTTAATTAATCCAAAATCCTGAATACTCCTTCAGACACTTACAGTCTGTCAGTAAGGCACTTTTTCATAACAAATTCTAGTTATGGTATCAGCTTTTAAAGCTAAGAAATTAAATAGAGATATTTTGGGTTAGGAAGGGGGAGATACCCTGCAGTTCTATACATGTGGTACAGACCTAAATGTAAAATGAGGAAAGGGATTGTGGAAGTCTTCTTACCACACTTGAATGAGTCATTCACAACATAGAACTTCAAAACACATAAAACATGTGGGCAGAGGATCCCAATGACAAATAGTGAATGTCGTGGTAACAGTTATTTGCTGTTTCAGTCAGTTGTCTTAGGACCAGCTCTCTACCCTGTTTTAATGCTTTGAGTTTATCATCNACAAGAGAAGATGGAGAGGTGCTTTAGCATGTTCTGGCATGAACAAAAAAAGAGTGGCATTGCAGGAGTCAACCATTACTCTTGGAGTTGTTTCTCCTTCGTGTATCAAAGGCCTGATACTGCTGTGCTGAAAACTCTCATAAGACCAGTGGTAGTCCTGAAAAGTAAAGTTTGATAAGTTCATGAGCAAGCAACAAACAAGGCTTTTCAATTTCTCCACTTTTGTTACTCAGCTGTATCTCTCGGGAGTTTGCAATAAACTCAAATATCTTGAAGTACTGCAGCAAAAAAGTAGAGAGGTACTTGTCCATGAAGTTAATTTGTTTCTCAGTGGGTGATGTGGGACTAATGTGCACAGTGTAAGGCTGATGAAATAATCTGCTGTACTTAATTAATCCAAAATCCTGAATACTCCTTCAGACACAGTCTGTCAGTAAGGCACTTTTTCATAACAAATTCTAGTTATGGTATCAGCTTTTGAAGCTAAGAAATTAAATAGAGATATTTTGGGTTAGGAAGGGGGAGATACCCTGCAGTTCTATACATGTGGTACAGACCTAAATGTAAAATGAGGAAAGGGATTGTGGAAGTCTTCTTACCACACTTGAATGAGTCATTCACAACATAGAACTTCAAAACACATAAAACATGTGGGCAGAGGATCCCAATGACAAATAGTGAATGTCGTGGTAACAGTTATTTGCTGTTTCAGTCAGTTGTCTTAGGACCAGCTCTCTACCCTGTTTTAATGCTTTGAGTTTATCATCAGAAAAACATAAATACTGCATTATTTTACTGTTGTTTGCTATCAACTGAATGACTTCATAGGTCTATGTACTAGTGAATTCACTAAGACAAGTTAAAAGACTGGAAAGACTGTTAAAAATGTCCTTCTTAATATTAAATACTAATAGATTTGTATCAGAATATGCATATACAAACTACTAATATAAAAACATCTATATTTTTTATCAGCAACAGTGTGGCCAGCAGGACCAGGGCAGTGATCACCACTCTGTACTTGGCTCTGGTGAGGCCACACCTCAAATTCTGTATCCAGTCCTGGGCCCCTCACTGTGAACAAATTGTCTTTTGTGCAGTCTCTGAGAAGATTTGAAAGATGTTGTGAATTTCCCTTTTTTTTTTTTTTATGAGCAGAATATGACTTACTATAGAGGAAAATTGGTATTTCTCACCGTGTCCTGGGAATATAATGACTATCTATGGGAACAGACAGATCGTTTCCTTTGTGATTTGTTATTGTGCCAAAACCATTTTGGGACTTCCTTTGAAAACATTTAGCATACAAGGTTCACATAAGTATCTATGTATGTGTATGTTTTATCTGAGTCTTCATTTCTTACTTAGAAACATAGAGTACCACTGTACACTATCTGGAGGAAAACAATGCGAAGCAGATTTAATTTAGGTGGCTTTCTAGATTGCCCCAGAATACATGGGGTACATGGCCCTGAAATACATAGTTCTAGGGGAGTTCTTGACATGGATATATTTTGCAGGCAAAAAAAATTCCCTGATTGTTTTGTGAGCTGTTGCAATTCAGATCTATGAGGAGAAACTGGGTGACAGTTAGGAGAAGCTGCTGTTGTAGAAATTTATTTTTATTGGTCCAGCAATATTGGTCACAAAAAGAAAACAATGAAAAGGCTACAAAAGAGGACTATTAAAACACGGTCTGAATATTCAGTGATGCTGACAGGAAAGCTAAAACTCATCTTAGGTTGAGAGTGAAACAGGACATCAGTGGCAGCAAGAGCTTTGGCTGTTGCACTAGCAGGAGAAAGGTGGGGAAGAATCTGCAGTTGAACAGCAATCTAAACGCAGTTCAGGAGTGGAGGAAGAGGTGCGTGCTGACATCAGGAGAATAAAAGGGTGGAATAAATTGATGCAAGGAAAATCTAGTTGGGGCTAGGCCTGAGTAGAAGGAGGGAAATTCAGATGAACTTCAAAGGAAACAGAACACAACCCTCCACACACATACCTGTACAGAATTTTTGATGGCTAAATCAAATGACTGATGATCGTTTCTCATTTTCTTTCTCCCATGACTCTAATGGGAGAGAAGAGGGAATTTCTAATCAAGAGAGAATCCTGTCAGGTATCAGAAACTGCTATCTTCACATTCATCTTTTTTTTATCTGAACCAAAATGCAATATTAAAGCAAGGATACTGACTAGTACACGGAAGTCTTGAAGGACTTAACCAATGATGCCTTGGAAGATTCTTAGATTTTCTTTTTTTTTCATTAGTGTAGTGGCATTTTTTGTGTAACAGTAATTTCTGGAAATTATTTGCAGAATTTTATGTCTTCAGAAACCAAATGGACTTCACATTGCTACTTCATTTACTGAGATATTAAGGACAAAGGCAGGATTAATGGTATGTGTTTGGCAATAATCTGGCAAATGAATCTTTGTTAATAATATAGAGCCTATTTATTGATTTTCATTTAAGAGGAAAAAAAAAAAAGGCTGAATAAATGCCAGAAGCAGTCTTTGTCTCATTTCTGTAGGGAGATACAGTTGATTCAGTAGTTGAAAGTGCAGTAAATTTAAGAGCTGCTCGCATATCGAGAACATATTGAAAAGCAGTTGATATAACTTGCCTGTTAAATCAGAGAAACTCAATAAACAATCCTTAGAAGTATTCCTCGATATAATTGTAGCTTCTATAGACACAATTTATGGGGACATTCATCAATCATTTTAACATATTATTGCATAATATAAGTGTGTTTTCATTTTACTCTAGGAAATGAAATTAAAAATATTTAATTAACAAGTAAAATCTAATATTTTCTATTTTGCTTTCATTGTGGATTCAAGAATATGATCTAAATTAAATCTATAAAAAGTATAAATGGTTTCACTGAGCAGCAGTAAAATGAAATTAGAAAGATTAACTTGTTTAATGTGTTTGCTTATCTTTAGCATTTAGATTTAGCTGTTCTTTGTTTCAGAGTTGTTTATTTTCACTTTCAGATTTGTAAGTAAATGTCACCTAAGGCTGTACTCTGCTGCAGATAACCCAAAATATGCACAGGTGTGGTTTGTTATCCTGCCCTTTCTTTTCCTAAATCTCTTGGAGCCGTGCCTTGTTGTCATTATGAAACAGGTATTGCAGAGCACAGTTTGGGATATCAAGCATGTTAGAACTTGGGTTCTGCTTCAATGTCACATAGAAAGAGCCACTTTAGGGGTTTTGTATTTGTACTGCAAAGTGCAGTAACAATTAGAGAGTCAGCTGGAATGAGGGCAATGCTGACAACAATCATCTGATTCCATTCAGTTTTCTGGAGGCATCCATGCTTCCTCAGAAAGGTCAATGAGGATTTTAGCATGGTCATTCCCAAGGTAATAAAATCTAATGTTATCAAATCTCAACCTTCTGATAGCACAGTTTCTTTCTTCCTCTCTCCTGTGCACAAACCAATCTTTTAAAAAACAGCTCACTAAAAACAGACTCTAAAAACTTTGTCACCTAGTACAATATTCCATTCTTTGCCTTTGTCCAGAAGTATAATTCTGTATATTTCTGAAATGCACACATCTGAACATGAATTCATACATATTTCAGAGACTTAGATTTTAAAAAAAAAATAGTCACATATGCATTCATGCTGTGCATATATGTACCTCTTGCCCATTGAAACATACATTTGTGTTTGTTCCTTGTGCCTCACATTTGGAGCCTGAGCCTGTTAGAGTCAAGCATCTGCCAGCATTTCAGTTTTCCTGAACTACTTGTGTGAGAGAAATGTGAAATTTCAGTTATTTTTAATATCAGGCTATGGGACATGTTAAAATAAATGACCTCTTCAGAGTAATTATCGTCAGTTTTCTGGAAGTGGATTTTGAAGTTGGAGATTAATTCCTTTGCAACTCTGCCCAGTGAGTTCAGCACTCAGACAGGGTTCTGTACCTTTCCTTCAAAGTTTTATCATGACAGACACTGTGAAAGGTTTCAAATAATACAAGCACCCCTATCAAAAGAGCCAGGAGACCAACAGGAAAAAAAAAAGAGATGTCTCAGTAATATAACCATATNAGTACACGGAAGTCTTGAAGGACTTAACCAATGATGCCTTGGAAGATTCTTAGATTTTCTTTTTTTTTCATTAGTGTAGTGGCATTTTTTGTGTAACAGTAATTTCTGGAAATTATTTGCAGAATTTTATGTCTTCAGAAACCAAATGGACTTCACATTGCTACTTCATTTACTGAGATATTAAGGACAAAGGCAGGATTAATGGTATGTGTTTGGCAATAATCTGGCAAATGAATCTTTGTTAATAATATAGAGCCTATTTATTGATTTTCATTTAAGAGGAAAAAAAAAAGGCTGAATAAATGCCAGATGCAGTCTTTGTCTCATTTCTGTAGGGAGATACAGTTGATTCAGTAGTTGAAAGTGCAGTAAATTTAAGAGCTGCTTGCATATCGAGAACATATTGAAAAGCAGTTGATATAACTTGCCTGTTAAATCAGAGAAACTCAATAAACAATCCTTAGAAGTATTCCTCGATATAATTGTAGCTTCTATAGACACAATTTATGGGGACATTCATCAATCATTTTAACATATTATTGCATAATATAAGTGTGTTTTCATTTTACTCTAGGAAATGAAATTAAAAATATTTAATTAACAAGTAAAATCTAATATTTTCTATTTTGCTTTCATTGTGGATTCAAGAATATGATCTAAATTAAATCTATAAAAAGTATAAATGGTTTCACTGAGCAGCAGTAAAATGAAATTAGAAAGATTAACTTGTTTAATGTGTTTGCTTATCTTTAGCATTTAGATTTAGCTGTTCTTTGTTTCAGAGTTGTTTATTTGCACTTTCAGATTTGTAAGTAAATGTCACCTAAGGCTGTACTCTGCTGCAGATAACCCAAAATATGCACAGGTGTGGTTTGTTATCCTGCCCTTTCTTTTCCTAAATCTCTTGGAGCCGTGCCTTGTTGTCATTATGAAACAGGTATTGCAGAACACAGTTTGGGATATCAAGCATGTTAGAACTTGGGTTCTGCTTCAATGTCACATAGAAAGAGCCACTTTAGGGGTTTTGTATTTGTGCTGCAAAGTGCAGTAACAATTAGAGAGTCAGCTGGAATGAGGGCAATGCTGACAACAATCGTCTGATTCCATTCAGTTTTCTGGAGGCATCCATGCTTCCTCAGAAAGGTCAATGCAGATTTTAGCATGATCATTCCCAAGGTAATAAAATCTAATGTTCAAATCTCAAACTTCTGATAGCACAGTTTCTTTCTTCCTCTCTCCTGTGCACAAACCAATCTTTTAAAAAACAGCTCACTAAAAACAGACTCTAAAAACTTTGTCACCTAGTACAATATTCCATTCTTTGCCTTTGTCCAGAAGTATAATTCTGTATATTTCTGAAATGCACACATCTAAACATGAATTCATACATATTTCAGAGACTTAGATTTAAAAAAAAAAAATAGTCACATATGCATTCATGCTGTGCATATACGTACCTCTTGCCCATTGAAACATACATTTGTGTTTGTTCCTTGTGCCTCACATTTGGAGCCTGAGCCTGTTAGAGTCAAGCATCTGCCAGCATTTCAGTTTTCCTGAACTACTTGTGTGAGAGAAATGTGAAATTTCAGTTATTTTTAATATCAGGCTATGGGACATGTTAAAATAAATGACCTCTTCAGAGTAATTATCAGTCAGTTTTCTGGAAGTGGATTTTGAAGTTGAAGTGATTAATTCCTTTGCAACTCTTTGCCCAGCGAGTTCAGCACTCAGACAGGGTTCTGTACCTTTCCTTCAAAGTTTTATCATGACAGACACTGTGAAAGGTTTCAAATAATACAAGCACCCCTATCAAAAGAGCCAGGAGACCAACAGGAAAAAAAAAAAGAGATGTCTCAGTAATATAACCATATCATGAGAGCACAAGAAGTTTGATGAGCTGGATTCCTCCATCTGGCTCCTCACACTGACACAAAAAAAAGATTTTCTGGGATGGATTTCTAACCTGAATTTCCTCAGTGCTCTGCCCCGTGGCCTGGGTGCTAGATTGCTTTAATCACTTTATATCTTCCCCTGTGAGACAGGTCCTGAATAATGGTTTCATTAAAATAGAAATTGTGGGGATTTCTCTTGTCTTAATAGGGCCTGCTGTTCCTGTAACTCTACCTCATCATGAGAGACATCTTCTACGTTTCTAGTTCACTTCATGGACCAAAAGAAATTTATCTTTTGGTTTGGTTAAAGAGCCGTCCCTGGCCCTAGTGCAATATATCTGGTTTTGTAATACAAGATTGTCTTCAAAATTTTTGAACTGTCACCCATAGCACTTTTACCAGTGAAAGAGCTACAATCCTGTGCAGGACAGAATCTGAGCCTGGTATCTCTGGTAATCTGACTACTACTGATTTGCTTACAGTTACAGTCTAGTTGTGGTTGTGTCAGTGAAAATGCCCTTTTTGATGACAGCTACTTCTATAAGAAGCTTGAAAAAGTCAAACTTTCTGGTTATTTTCTTGTATACCAAGTCCTTTCTGGATAAAGTGCACTGTAGAAATTATTTACAGCTCTTCTAAGGCGATTTGAGAATTCTAGCTGAGCCAGGAAATTAATTTATCTGTCACCTTTTTCTAAACTTGATGCATACTGAGTTTATCCTTCCTCCTCTCAGTGTCATTTAGGGAATTGGTTTTTGAGTTGTTTCTCTCATGCCTTCTTGAAATGTTGAAAAATACTTCCAAGGCTGTTCCTTTGAAGGCTAAGAAGTTGCTGTAATCTCTGTGCTGTGACTCTAATTGGATAGTATTTGTTGTGAGATCTCCAAATTCATAGTGGAAGCGAGGACACTTCTCTAGAGTTCGGACTAGATGGGAGGTACCACTGAGAAATGCATGTGGCAGCTGACAAGGTGCCACCAAGTGTTCCACAACCAACCTTATAAATCCCTTGTCATCCTCAATCAATTCAGGAATGAAACTAGCACGTATTCTTTCTCTCTTTTTTTTTCTTTCATTGAAAGATTAAGAGATGACCTTCAGTGTAAATATATGTTTGATCTATCATTGGAATTCTACAGAGATGCTTTTCTGCTTGCAGCTTGCATTCTTTAATTCGTGCAATCATTGCATATCCCTCTTTTTCCTTTTGTACTCCATCTCTCAAAGCCTTTCCAAGACCCTCTACTTGTGGAATTCTGCTGATGAGATGGACAGAGGGGTTTTTTTCAGTTCATTCTGTCCTATTTTAATGAGTTGACCATAAGTAATTAAAACAACAGAACAACTCCAGTGCTCAATGATGCACACAGCAAATGCAGACATAAACTTAGTATTTCATGAGGTTTATAAATGTGTAGAGGTTAATCAATACAGGAACTTTTTGTTGTCTCTACTTATACCCTTTGGCAAGGAAGACCCAGAACAAGCCATCTGACTATTCCTCCTTCACTGCTTTTGTAATTATGACCTAGATTCACCTATAGGTAATTAAGATCCAGAAATACAAGAGAATTTCTAAGATATCACTGAAGTTTATCAGTTGGAAGTCAAAGTCTAGAGGGTTCCAGTTTGAAGAAGAGAGGAATACAGTCCCCTCCAACTTTTAAGTGAGCAACAGGTGTTTCATATGAAGCTTTCTGTAAAGAACTATGTGCATTTTTTTATTTAGCATTCTTCTAAAAAGGTGACACTCTAAAAACTATCTTGAGCATCCCTTGGTAACATTCTTGATTTCCAGTGTTATTAAAGCATTCTGCAGTGAATGTTTTAGTATGGACACAGAAGTTATCTTCTAATTTGAAAATTTCTGGTATAATATTTTATGCAATAACTGGCACATTGTGCTTATTTAGTATTGTACTTCTCTGGGTTTTTTATGAGTTTTTGGGGGGTTTTTTGTTAGTGTTTTTGTTGGAGTTTTTTTTGGTAGAAAAAATATTTTGAACAAATTGCATCGCAGGTACTGCTACAAAAGTCCGAAATTATAATCAGTTTTCAGAATCTGATTAGGCTTTTTCATTTTCTAATACTAGTGCTGGCTTGCAAATCTAAACAGCATTAACAGTTTCAGTTCTTTGAACCTCCAGTCTCCAAACCTGATTTAGTCTGCATAAATACAGATTAAATATCTTCATTTACATTGTAAAGAAAAAATGAATTAGCTTAATGAGATGACTCTTCTGGCTTATGCTCCTTTTTGTAAAGTACTTGTGCTCTAGTAAAATGTCATAATCAGGGAAGTACATGTACATATTGTATTTTCTCCAGGCGTGTAGTTTATGGAGAAAATAAAGGGCTTCTCTCTTGATATGATAAATATATAATGGAAATGGAATGGAAAATCAATACTTTTCAGTTCAGCCACAGACTTTTTATGCAAAAAGTGACCAAGGTTGGTTAAACATCTGGTTTTTTTCAGGAATTTAGTTAAGACACTATTTCTGCTTAGTTCTTATTTAGATTTTACTAGTTGTTGCTTAACATGTGACTGATGCAAATCTATGTAATTAAAAATGTACACCTGACACTAGTTCAAGTGGTGATACTATGTGAAGTCAGAAAATCAGTTATTTTATTTTATTATGGACTTTTTCAGAAAATTAAATATGAAATAAAACAATACAATCATTTCAGTAAACTATTTTTGAATAAAATTGGGATTCAAGGAAATTAATTTACTCTTTGTTATATTTTACCACAACAATCTGGAAGTAATAACTTGTTTGTTTGATATCAAAGACCACATCTTTTCCTCATGTGAGACCCCTAACTAAACTGGCTTAGACTAACTCATGTTTATGCATTATTGTTTTCATTATTCTTAGTTCAAACAAATAATTTCAAGATGGGTTTATAATTGAACACGAAAGTAGTTGTATTTATATCGTGGATCAGTTCGTATTCCATTTTTTCATGGGGTTCTTTGTGTGGAATCAATTCTTCAAGCTGATTTGATAATGCTGAAGAGATTTTCCATTTGAATGACCTCTGTAGGGTAGGGAAGAGTGTGAAAGATGCATTTTCTACTCACAGGAACAACACATGATGTGTGTTAGCCATGTTAACACTGAGTTGTTCATGCAGAACTCAAACTCCTTGTAGGGATTGGTAGCCAGTCTCAGGAGGAGCAGCTTATGGATGTTAAATGATAACTCCGTGTCCTCTGATTTAGGCAAGGAATGCTTTTTTCTACCTCTCTCTCCTAAGCTTTATTTCCTCTTGATAAATATTTTCTAGGGACAGTTTCGCATATAAGCCCATCTTTATATTTGACATAGAAACATCTTCTGGGTTTTGTATGTCCCTGTATTCCCTTCTCTTAGTCTCTCTCCCCTTAGTTTCTTAACTCAGATTGTTTGTGTTTTAGCATCTGCAACCAACAATAAGCAATTTCTGAAACTATTTTCCATTATGACTTCCTTGAATCAGTTTTCTATTAAGTCAGCAGCAAAGTTGAAGCTTTTCTCCCAGTCATTGCTATAAGTAACGTTATTAATGGAAAATGTAATTGTTCAAAAGAGTAGGTGTGTATGTATATATATATACACACACGCAAGTATGGACAGGTAAATAATGTCAACAATTAATACATAATGCATCCAAATTGTGGAAATAAACATTTTAGCTCTCCTGTATTTCCTCAGGCAATGAGCTGGAAAGAAAAAAATCATGGTTTATCATGGTGGATTAGGTCCGCTAAGTAAAACTAGAGATCATTTGTTATCCTGTTAGTTCAGTAGGCAAAATATTCATTAAAAAATAAACTATGCTTAAAAATCTGTAAGAATCTTCTTTATACTTAAGAAAACAGTTTTATTTTATGTTATGGTATCTCAAGTTTTAATTTTCATGTATCATATTAGAAAAGAACTCCTGGGTTTCTGGCTTTATGTATAACAAGAATCTGTCTTTTTCCTTAGAGTGGATTGAATGGGGGGTTTTAATATTCCAAGTATTGGCCTCTGTTGCTTAAGCTGCTGAACCTTACCCTTTTTGTAAACCATATGGCAGAGGAGATGTGAGGAACTCAGTACTGAGGTACATATAAAGGTATAACTTAGTATGTAGCAGAAATATTCTAGATTTTGCTGGTCCCTACCCATGAACATATGCCAAAAGCTAAGGAATAGGACAAAGTGATTTAGTAAAGAGGACTGTATTAATGAAATACTGAGGAAGGTAGCCAGGCAACATGTAATGTGTGAGAAATTAAAATGTCAAATCCGGACATGAATATGGGAACATGTGCACATATAAAAACTATTATTTAATTACTAAGGCATTCAGTAGTGAATGGAACTTCATTTTCTAATGCAACCAAGGATTTTGCATGTTGCATCAAAATATATAAAATATAGAAACAACATTTCCTAATGTTGGATATTCAGCACTTCCATAAATTAAAACCTTCCAAATTATCTCAGAAATATATATCAAATGCATGCCTATTATCAATGTATAATTGATATATCAAGTCAAATACACACACACACAAATATATGTATATATGAAATATAAGCATTGCAAATAAATATCAAGTATCTTGATATAATGGTTCTAAGGAGGTGTTAGCCTATTCATGTTAGGTTCCTTTTGCAACTAATTAAGAAAAAAAAAAAAGGAAAGGGCACTTGGAGGTTGTGAACCAGCTGATACATTTTAGATACCTGTTGTAGGATACAATGCATTGCCTCCAAAAGCAAAAAGCGTTTATTCCCTCTGCAGACAATATGTCATCTGGGATACTGTCTAAAATGAGTAATTTAATTGTGGTGGATGATATCCACAGTGTTTCTAGAGCACCACAGTAATGTATACAGTAGATAATTGTGATCTTCAGGTTTTGTTTTGGTTAACTTATAGTGGTCTAAATACTTTATAAAATTCAAACTAAGTTTTTTATAATTAATCTATTTTATTACCTTAGGTGATAGAGATTACCTAAAAAGTAGAAAGGAAGTTAGATTTTGTCTGCAAATATTCCAAGGGTTTGTTGGTTTTTTTTTTCGTCTCAGGGCATGTCTCTAATTCTGCTACATTTTTTGGAAGCTTTGCTGGCTTATCTAACCCTTGGCTCCTAGATTTGGCTTTACTGATTTTTCTCACAATAGGCAATGGGGATCAGTTCCCCTCCTCTTGTCAGAGGGATGTGCTCAGAAAGAGCTGTTGTGTGAAAATACACAGCATTGATCTTGGGGCTAATCAGAGAGCAGTAAAATGTCTGGCCACTGGCCCCATAAAGTAAAGTTCCATAAAAAAATAAGTCAAAATATTAATTATATCAGTGAAAGAAATATGTTCAATTTGCTGCAGCATGGAAAGGTTGAACCCTTACACAATCATACAACAAAGCTATTTCTATTTCATAAAGACATTATTCATTCCCCTATAAAACATCTTTCCTCACCTATTTAACTCTCAAGAGTTATATAAAATGCATTCTAGGATCAACTGATTTTAATGAAGATTTTTGTAAAATCCTTTTGTTGTATTTCCACCTTTTAATAGATGAAAATATTCTGAGTGAAAAATAAATCAGTATGTTTTTCCTAAAGTTGAAAAGGGGTGTCATATCATATCTGACTAAAGTAACCATATATGTAGAGATAATTGCTATGAATTCTGCCTACAAATTTCAGCCTGAAGCTAAGAATGGCTCTGCAATGTGTTAAGATGCTCATGTAAAAGAGAGAACACCTGGGTTCTAGTTCCTTTTCTGTATATGTTTAATTATTTGTGCAAAGCAGATATCCTCAGGAGAGCAGATATCCTCAGGAGAGCAGATATCCTCAGGAGAGAGACAGAGAGCACTCTACCACAAATTGTCCTGTAGCTTTCAGGTAGAGATGCTGTCTTTAAAAATGAGCAGTCCAAATTCGAATTCCTTGGAGTGCTGAGATTCAAAATCTTGTTATGGGCAAAAGGGAGCATACCATATAAATTACTCTAAGAATTTATTATTAGTCCCACTGAATTTAAACTGCTTATTAGGACTAATGAATAGAAGGAAGCCCTCGAAGTTATTGTATGAAAAACTTTCCTGGTGTTAATCACTTTTTAATAGTATTCTCCCTAAGGCTCACACATCCTATACTCAGGAAGGGGAGGTGAGACTGTCTATGACAAGTCATCAGCATCTCCAGATGTTTGTCAGGAGGAATTCATTGCCTGAAGGGAGTGGGTTCATCCCAACATTTCAAAAGGAACATGGAGATGATGCTTTCTTCCTTCTGTCTTGAGTACATATGGAATTATTTTTATTTTCTTATCCATACCTACTATGCCACATCTGTCTTGTGCTAAGGACCCCAGACCTGGATGGAGTACTCCAGGTGGGGTCTCATAAAGGCAGAATAGAGAATAATAATAATAATAATAATAACAACAATATTGAGTGTATTGCTGCCACAATTATTTTGAGAGGTTTCTTTGCCACCATTATGTCTTTATATTTTAAGTGGCTGAACAAACTGTTTAAATATAATTGAACTGCACAAAATTGCACACCTAGAAAATGAGGCTCACGCAACTACTTTTTTCTGGTTTTTTTCTTAATAAGTATAGAATTACACGGCCAATTTCAGCCAGACCTGACACTAAAAGCAGTATCATAAAATAGCCTGGGTTGGAATGCACCTAACAGTTCTATCTTGTTCCAACTACCCTGCCCTTGGCAGGGACACCTTTCACTAGACCAGGGTGCTCAGAGCCCCATCCAGCCTGGCCCTGAAGACTTCCACGTCATACAAAAACTCAGAAAGAGACAGGTTTCTTGGAAATATGCAGCAGGATAGTTAAGTTACCTTTCTAAAAGAAGGGGGTTTAGTTAGACAAAAGAGTAGGGATAATATGTTAGAGGTTTAGGTATGGGGAGTTGGTGGGTAATTTCTGTGAAAAATGAGCTATTGCCTTATGATTTGTCACTAGCCCAGCTTTTGATTTTGATTTATCTTTCCCATCAATGAGTCCTTGACATTCATAATTTTGGATGGTATAGATAGTCCTTTAAAAAATTCATATCTAGTTTTATCCCAGTTTTCTTTAGGGGGCTATTTATTCTAGATAAAAAATAATTCAGCAGAATCATAGGAAGAAGTGGAACTGACTGTGATGGAATATATAAGTTAGACTAAGTTCTATTAAGGCTTGAATCAAAGACAAATTTCTATTCATGTGGAAGCAACTTGTAATGTGTAACCCAAAAAAGGTTCATAGTTGTTTTAATTCAGCATTATGTATCAGCACCACTGAAACCATTGGTCCTGCTTTGTGGTGCCCCTTTTACTGAAATATGGTAAATGTACTAGTTTGAAAACAAACCAGTGGGAGATAGCAAGTCAGAATTATAATTTAATAGGAAAATTAAAATAAATGCAATAGTACAAGAACACTGACAGAGTCAGGATACAGCCTGATACCCTGTTAGTCAGGGCGATGGTAGCAGTCCAGATGAAGTGGTTCTGTTGAAGTGATGATCCTGTAGAAAGGTCTGGTTTTTCACCTGAAGGTCCAACAGTAGCTCTTGTCCTCTGGGAGTCCCGTAGGTGAGGGCTCCTTGTGCTGTTCCAGATAATATCCAGGTGGGAATGCTTGTCTCCTCCCCTCTGGGCAGAGCATCTCACAACGGGCTGATGAGTCATGGGGTGAGTCCTTGATAGCTCATTAAACAGAGATAGCTCCCGGAGGGAGTTATCAAGGATGAGTCATGGTAGCAGATAACGAACACTGCCCCTCTTGCTTTGACAGCTTGTGAAGATGATAATAGAACACATGCTTTTGGTCACATCTTACATTGTAACCTAGGACAGTAGGGTACACTGTTTTGGGAAAGGGAAGGGACAATACTATTGAGAGGTGTAGATGGAAATATTTACACGAGTATTTTCAAATAAAGGAAGCAGGTTGAAGTCTGGGCTGGAACAAATAAAAATATAAATAGATATTTGTATTATGAAGCCATATGTAGTCTACAGGATGTTATCCATATATATGTAAATTTTAAAGTTCTATATGTGTGGTTATTATCACATGATTTGTTCTAAATTTTTATTTGGTTTCTAATAAGATGTGTCTCTTAGGAACAAAACTGCCATGAATCATTGGTTGTTTTGCAATTTAAAGAATAGAACTTCATAGGTAACACATTTCCCAGTGGGTTTTCTATTTAAAATATTGTGATGTACTGTGTTTTCTAGTAACATGGGAAAAAATTATGAGAAACTAACAATATTGAGTAGTGTGAGTATGAACACATGAGGTTTATCCTTGGGGAACTATAATTCAAAAAAGTCTAGAGCTGAAGATTTAGGTTTGTTTTGTTGAGTTTTTTTAATGTTACACCACAGTATGCGAGAAATTAAATTAATATTTTTGCACAAATCTATTCAGTGATCAGCACAGCACTAGTCAATAGAGATTGAGTTTGGAGACTTTTTAGTGGAAGTAGAAATATGATCCTTATTTCTATTCAATTCTATTAATTATGTAATTAATTACAGGGAAATGTGTTTCTTTGTAGCAAATACAAATTTTGTTTATTCCTTGTCTACTACGGAGAGACACTAGGTAGGGAAAAAAAGTCACAGTTAGCGATGAGATATCATCTTTAAAAGTGTAGTTATCAAGCATACCTGGGAATTTGACCTTCTGAAGTTCTGTCTGATGGTTTGTCAGTTGGGAAGCCCTGATGAATTATAATGATTTGACTGAGTATTGTGCTACAGTTAGAGAAAAGACTGATAGTAGAATTCTATAAAATCAGGAGATAATGGAGGAAGGGAACAAGAAATCAGTGTATAGATGGTTACAGTCAGAATAGGAGAAGGAAAAAATGCACAGTGAAAGAATCTGGCACTATCCAAAGAACCGAACTTTTCTGTACAAGTAAAATTAAATAATGTAACAGACTGTCATCTGTTGATGAAGCCAGAAATCTTCCGGACTGAAATGATACTGAAGATGCTTTAACCATGTCCTGGGCTCCAAAGCAGTGTGGCCAACATTTCCAGGGAGGGGATTCTGCCTCTCTGCCCCACTCTGCTGAGACCCCCACCTGCAGTGCTGCATCCAGCTCTGGGGTCCCAGCACAGGAAGGGCATGGACCTGTTGGAGCCCAGCCAGAGGAGAACACCAAGATGATCAGAGGGATGGAGCAGCTCTGCTATGAGGAGAGGCTGAGAGAACTGAGATTGTTCAGCCTGGAAAAGAGAAGGCTTTGGGGTGACCTAATTGTGGCCTTTCAGCACCTGAAGGGAGCCCACAGTAAAGATGGAGAGAGACTATTTACAAGGGCCTGAAGTGACAGAACAACGGGGAGTGACTTCAAACTAACAGAGAGGAGGTTTAGATTGGATATTAGGAAGAAATTCCTCCGTGTGAAGGTGGTGAGGCCCTGGCACAGGTTGCCCAGAGAAGCTGTGGCTGCCCCGTCCCTGGAAGTGTTCAAAGCCAGGCTGGATGGGGCTTGGAGCAACCTGGTCTAGTGGAAGGTGTCTCTTCCCATGGGAAGGGGTTGGCCTGAGATGATCTTTGAGGTTCTTTCCAACACAGGCCATTCCACGATCCTATGATGTTACCGGAGATGTTGGAACTGAAGACTTCAAACAGACCTTTGGGTGCCAAAGTGCCACCACTTGGAGTGGAAGAAAAAAAATCCACAAAGTAGTGCAAACCCGTGTGATTTCCTTGAATTCTTTTTTATTTTCACTGCTGTGATACTGGTTAGTCAGGCTTTTGACCTGACCTGTTTTATGGGGTTTAGTCTGAAATTTAGAGTTTACTTGTGTTTACATACAGAAAGTACTAATAATCTTTAAGCTAGCTGCAACTTGACCCATAAAAGATTTAATCAGAGAGATTATGGCAGCCTTAATAAATATGTATTTGGTGTCATGAAAGGATTGATTTTTAAAAACTTATGATTGTCTGGTACATTAGATTGCTTATACATTTGTCTGGTTAATTTCATATTAATTGCAACCCTGTTGGTTCTCAATTAGAAGGCTTTTCAAATGAATCCTTTGAGAGAAAATTAGTTTCCTAAATCAAGATAATTAAAGATGGGAACTTGCTAGTACCCATACAATAGCATTCAAAGATCAAAGAGCTTAAGGGTTAAAAGAAAGCTTGAAAAGCTAGTCTGATTTTCTATGATCTCTGGCAGTGTCACTTATTTATAAGCATTTCCTTGAACTTCTAATTTTTTGAAACAGAAAGAATATTTATGCCAGAGACTTTTTTTTTTTAATAATCCAGATAGGTCTCATGAGGCTGTTCTGACATTTTTCCACAAGTCAAAGAGAATACTTTAACCGTATTAACAGCAATATTTTAAGTTTTTTCATAACATCTCAATAGGCAGTTGTTCCTTTCAGGTAGATTACTAGATATTTAAGTTCTTTTTCATGATCCATAATACGTCCAATACCTGGTGATAATATTGTCAATTCTTTGCCTATTTTTAATATTTAAGTTTTGAAGTTTCAGGTCCTTTCCACAAAAGTAGCACAAAACTTTGACAACATTTATCTCTTCTCAAGTAAATTGCTTCAGTGAAAATACTTGAAACAAAAGCTAAAAGGTTTTCTGTTGGGCTGCTCTTTTTAACCAAAACTAAACTGAAAATGTAGTTGTTGAGAAGCTTGAATATGTCTTGATTCTACATCTTCTTCAAGGCCTATCATGTCCATGGTTTATGTAATTTCTAGCACAACTTACAGATCCTTTGATGGAAGGTATTTGAAACATTGAATATTTTAATAAAATTTTAATAATGGCAAGTAACATCCTCCCAAATGGGGCCACCTCAGCCATTTCTTAAAACACACAGGTGATTGGCTTTTCTCTGATAGGCAGTTATCTGTGTGCAATTCAATATCTAAACTGGTATGAGTATTCCTACATAATATAATTGGTGCTGTTAAAATTAAAACCCAGGAGTAATCACTTCATCATAGGACCAAACTCAGGATGATAGTTCCAGAACATATATCGAGGCCGGGTTGGATGGCACTCTGAGCAACCTGGTCTAGTGGATGGTGTCCCTGCCCATGGCAGGGGAGTTGGAACTAGGTGATCTTTATGGCACCTTCCAGGAGGGTTCTCACTAATGTAAAAATATTTATTTGCCTCAGCTAGAGATGTGGCCTCTTATTCACAACAGCATTACAGGAAAAGTATCCTTCAAATGTTCTTCTCGTTCTTCTTGGGTAGGACTATGCTGCCTGAGGTCGGTCAGTGAGGGTTCTCTGATGAGTAGGGTTCCATCTGTTGTTTTAATTGCATGATATTAGGATTGCAGTCTTGGTTTCTTTTGGTGATCTTTCCTATACAGACACTACCTCTATTTATGGTACTTTACAAACATTAACTTTCTGTTACAGAAAGAGGAAAAAGATTGTCTGCATTAAATAAAACCACTTTTTTCCTTAGCAATAAAATGCCTGTATACAACAGCTGTGGCTTAACAGAAGCTATTTTGTGTATTCGGGTGTGATAGACTCTTCCTGTTCTGTCGTAGATAATTCCAATTTGATTACCTTATTAAATCAGTTTTTTCTTTTTTCTGTTTCTCCTGAGAGGTTTTCTCTGAGCTATTGTCTCTTCAGATTATTAACTGCATTATTTGTGCCCATTCCTTACTATGACAGGGAACAAGTAATTGAATTTATTTTCCTGTCCCCTAATGTTCATGATGCTTCCTCTTAGAACCAAAAGATTATGGAATCTTGGTTTGAGAGCGTCTTTGGAGATCATCCCTTCCAATCTCCTCTTTACAGCAAGAATGTCACAAATATTCCACTGGACCATGGCCTTGAGTTATCCAACAACATTCATACGGAGAAGAGTTTGGCTCTGACATCTTTTTAACTCCATTTAAATAAGTTGTAGGCAGTTAATAGCTTGGTACTTTGGCTTCTATTTACCAGAATAAACGAGCCATTTTCTGCCATAATTTTTTCATGAGACATTTTCTCTAAGATCCTAGCCATTTTCTGGACTCATCCAAATTCCACCTCTTGAATTAGGGGCCAAAATTTGACACGGTACTACAGTTAGACCCTCTTCAGTATTGGCTAGAAGATGGGAGAAGAATTCATTCAAAGTACCTGCCTAGATGTCATCACAAATAATTATTTTGCTTTTAAAAGAATTTAAAATAAATTTAAAAATTATCTTTTTATGTCAGCTAATATTTTTTTCTAAATTACTTCTTTTTATGCCATAAATTTACAGCTAAATTGAATCGTATTCTAGCTCATGATAAAATACTTTGAGCAAGTTCTAAATCAATTGACATAATGAAGGAAAGTTTTTAAGTCTTTAGAATTTAATCTCTAATCATTTTAGCTTCTAATGTAACTTTCTAAATGAATTTTTTTTTTTATTTGACCAGGGTACCTAATCTAAATTCGGAGGTAAACCTTGCTGTGAGCTGGAGGTTGGGTAATATAACATGTAGAGGTCACCTCCATCCTAAATAAGTCGGTGATTTTATGTCAATTTTTCAGAGATATAAAGAAAATACAAAATTTCATAGCTCAATTAACCCATCCCAAATATAGCCTGGGAGTTGATGTAAATGAACAGTTTATGTTGAATAATAATAGTTACCTGTAAGCTAATTGAATCATTTCTGTGAATAGATTATTCTTCCTTTAATGTAATTTAATATACCTATCTTTTTAATGTATTGGCCTATATACTAAGGAAGCTAGAAAAGTTCTTGAAAAATTAAACATCCTTTGTGCAATGCTAAGATGTTTGCTTAAAGTGGATTGGGAGCATTCCTAATTATTGAACTTGTGTGCATAAAAGTCTGTCATCTTTGCAATGGACTGTGATGTTTGCACCCATAAACACAAACACATTCTGCACACAACAGCTCTGATATCCTCAACAGTCACATTTCTGTAATAATGATGTCTAACCCTTGTTTGAACAGACGTTTATTCAACCAAATTTTGTATTTCTTCAGGTTTTCACCATTCAGAGTAATACTTTGTGCCGAAGGAATATTTTCCTAAAATATTTTCATTTTTATTGAATGTTGAATATCTTCCTGTCCTTGGGCATTTTTAGCATTGTTTATGTAATTTATGACTTCTTAAAATTTTTTTAAACGGGTTTTCAGCAGGGAATATAATAGGAACAAACACATCACTGACTTAATGTTATCCTGTTTTTAAACTATGAAAAATTAAAAATTCATGAAACAATAAATCTAGGTTTGGGTTGCCTAGAAATATGGTAATATTTTCAAAAAGGTTTTGATGAAAGATAAAATATATTTATACAAATAATTATTTATCAAGATAGTTTTGAATGAGATGGTCTAAGTACTCTTTAAGTTGTGCACTCTAACTTTTTAAATTGCTTTATGTGTAAATCCCAGAAGCAGAAAGTAAAGGAAAATGCAAAGCAAGTAGAGAGGGCACGTATCAAAATGGCTAATTCTATGCTTACCTCTCTCCTTCTAAACAAAATTTTCTTAAAGTAGCTGATGCAGGTAATATTTGTGGTTTAAGGATCACCCCAAGCTGATATTTTTAACTCTTGGATTAATAATAATGGGAAACTTGAGTACTGGATTGTGGACCCTTTCATTTCAAAATGTGGGTTCAAGTTTTTCAAGGATGTGATGGAAAGAAGATGAAATTTAAAAAATGGCTCAAAGTAATCTTCACTGAGTGAAAAGATGAGTCCATAAATACATATTCCAGCCAATTTGGAGTGTCTCAATAATTATCTACCTTTTTTAAGGAGCATGTAGACAAAGTGACTATTCCCAAAAGAAATTCTCCAAGTTCTTAAATCTGAATTTAGACACTGCCTGGATGTAAATGTTTGGCAGCAGGAAGTCCTCGTAGCCATTTCTCCATGCTGTGACGACATCTGTCCTCAACAGGACAGCAGACCGTGAATGGGACGATTCATAGTTCTGTGAGCCACTAGTTCCTTTTCTTGAGATGTCAAACAGAAATCCTTGGGTCACATTTCCACAATCTCTTTGTCAACTCCTATAATTAGAAATGTGAGGTTTTGTGTAGTTGAAGTAGATATTCTGATTTCATTATGCACTTGCAAGAAATTGAATGAACTGTTACACTTGTGTTAAAGACAGCTCCTGACAAAGACTGTAACCACTTTTTGAGGCACAGAACATTTTTACTAGAAAAGTCCTTTCTCTGAGACAAGTAATTTTTGCATGTGTCACCTTTTTCTCAAGAAAAAAGACAAACCTTGAAGGAAGGCCAAAACAGTTGTTTGTTTTGAGATTCTTTCAACCAGGCTTAAAATCCTCTCTTTTTAGCTACAGAGATATTGACTAGTCAGTGTGTTTTATTCAAGATGCCATGACCTAAATACTACTGAGTTCTGTTCCTGACTTTAGCCTACATATTGTTCTGATTTAACTTTTTTGTTTCCAAATGTTTACAACTTTTTTGTATGTACATTTCATAGAGACTACTGTATTTTTAGCAACAGTTGCCGTGCAATTGCAATGGCCGCTGTATCTGGCCAACTTCTTTTTTTTTTTCAATCTCACCTAATAACATCTGAACTCTAAGGCTAACTGTAGCATTTTTCTAGTGAGAACTGAGGGAAAGGGATTCATTATACCTTTTGTTGCAAAGATCTCTTAGTTTTAAACCAGTTGGGATATGTTGATTCCATAATTATATGATCCAATTTCTTGCTCTGTCTTTATAACAGTACTATCTTTAAGCAACTACCTTTTTTTTTTCCAGAGAAATCTCTTCATGTATACACCACGTTAGAAACAAATATTGTACATCTCCTTTGTAGAATGTGCTTGAAGCAGATATTTTTGTGAGAATGGGTTATGTATTGTTTAAGAGTGGGCAAACTGTTGGCTCCTACTAAGAGACATCTGTTGTATTAGTTCTGTTAGTTATTGTTGTATTAGTTGTCTTTGGAGGGTTAATGAGTTCAGCATTCAACAGAAACTTTGCGTACAGCTTTTGGCCTGGAGTTTGAGAAACATTCTTTGGATTTAGATTATAAATGCCAAGTAGTTAGGTGAATGCTGGCTCAATCCAATACCCCTCTGCAATTTGAAGGACCACTTGGGCTGTTAGCTGATTTTGAAGGAAGGACTTCAGCAGGGATTTCACTTGGCTTTTTTTTTTTTTTTCCCCCTCAGTATAAGGTTTTCTGCTGCTGGTCCCCAGGCAGCCCGTATGTACCTTTCAGTGAGGGTGTCCATGTTCAGTTACTGCCTTGGCACGTTATCAAACTTGCACTGACTACCAAGCAACAATGAAGAAATGCTGTTTTAAAACGAGCGTCTTCCTCAGCAAAACCAAAATGGAATATAATGAGGAAATATGAGGCAGTCTTTTGGCATGAGTGCTTCTTTTCAGAAGCATTTCTGAGGTTTGTGGCTTTAACTTCAAGTTTGCAGGTTTTGAAAAATGTGACCCTTAGGTAATTTTTTTCTCTGTAATGTGTCTGATTTACTGTGCAATAATGAAAGGCTGCCCAGTGGAGCCAGGAGAAACAAGTTAGATTTTCATGTTAGAAAGATCATCTAGACCCACACACACCAGCAGAGGAGGGAAGGCAGGAGAAAACTCCTGGTCCAAACCCCCACTCAGAGCAAGGTCAGCAACAGATTGCTCAGGGCTGTGCCCAGTCACGTTTTTGGCATCTCCAAGGATGGAGAATCAACAGCCTCTCCAGGCAACCGGTTCCAGTGTTTGACAACCCACTGAGTAAAAAAGTGTTTTCCTATGTTTAAAAAGAGATTCCTGTATTTTAGTTAGTGCACATTGCCACTTGTCTTTTGGAAATTATATTAAATCCATTTTAAATTAGATTAAAAAAGAAAAAAATAACCAAAAAAACCCATACACAACCCCACCCAAACCAAAACACCATAGAAGCATTTAAGTTGGAAAAGACCTGCGAGATCATGGAGTCCAACCATTTTAACTCAGCACTGCCAAGCACACCACTAAAGCCACGTCCCTAATCTCTGCATCTCCACGTCTTTTAAATTTGTGCAGGAATGGTGACTCCACTGTTTCCCTGGGCAGCATTTTCCCATGCTCAACAACCCTTTCAGTGAAGAAGTTTTTGTTAATGTCTAATCAAAACCTCCCATGGTGCAACTTGAGGCCATTGCCTCTTGTCCTATCACTTTTTGCTCGGGAAAAGAAATTTAATATTAAAAAAAATCAACCCTACCCATAATACACATGCCCAGCCTCCCCTTTATTCTATACCTCTAGGTTGCTGTTACTGAAAAACTGTTGAGGCAAGATTAAGATTAAGATTAAGATTTAAGATTAAGGTCTTTATTTTTCAGATTTATATTTATTGAGGTACTTCTTGGTTTTGAGATTTACCATGTATGTAGGAGATATGAAATAAGAAAATCCTCTATTTTGTAATTTTCAGTTTGGGAAGCATTTTCCTTAATATTCATGGGCTCATCAAATACTTTTTCTTTCTGTTTATTGCTGCCAAAAAAAACCCAGATTGAGCAGATTTTGTTAAGGTGATGTTCATCTTTGATAAATACTATTCTGTAATACTTTGATTATCTTATTCTATATTATTTTTTTCTCCACATGAGTACCTATATGTGTATGAGACCAATATATGATAAAGGTTCCTCAATACATTCTTCTATAGTTTAAATATCTTAGTATTCTGTTAATGAGTGAAATTTAAACTTCACTGTTCTTCCTATGCATAATAAGAAGGTCTACTGAATCTTGCTAGAATAACTTAAGTTGAATTAAAGATATGCATCATGTCATGCCTGACACTTTATAACTAAAGTCCTCTAATGTTCATCATGCTTTCCACTTACACAGATTTTAAGTGACTAAATCAAAGCATATTGATTTTTTTTTTCATTTGGCCATCTATTAATCTTGATTTTTTATAAGCTTCTAAGCCATGACTAGGAATATTAAATATTCATAAATATTCTTCAGGTATTCTTTAAAATATCTTTAAAATTTGGGCTTGTAAATCTATATATAAAAATTTACCCATTATCCCATCTCTTTAGTTTTGAAGAACTGAACTTTCATTATCAACCTATCTGAAAATCTCAGTAACACTCACATTATTTATGTGTTTATTTCTAAACTGTAGTTTGCTTGACTTTTGAGGGGACATTAGTGAGCAACTTGTGTTTGAGATAAGACTTTTGAATGTAATTGTAGCAAGCAGACTGGTTTATACTTGTTTACTGTCTCTGCTCAGATATTAATATATCTATTTTACTGTTTCTGCTGCATGTGTCATAGAAAAGAATGTTTAAGAGAGGATTTTCTGATTATGCTTCAGCATTTGTTGCACAAAACCGGATTGTGTTGGTGCTCTTTCATTGTGCATTTCACCCCTATAACATCTGTTATGGCCCAGAAGGCAGTTTGAACTTTGTGTGACTTCCAGCTCCTCTCATCAGGGAAAATGACACTTCAACAGATGTAGGAAATGAATTCATGATGACACAAAGACTGTTTTGTCTAACTAAAAATAAAACACTCTGTAATCTATAAGACAGAAATTGAACAAGGAATCCATAATAATTCAAACAAAACCTTAGAACTTTAAATCAGAACTGTATTCTCTACTGACAAAT
>VZTH01001094.1:0-10998 GCA_013397815.1 Aleadryas rufinucha | reverse complement strand
ATGGGAAGGGGCAGGAATGGGAAGGAGCAGGGATCACCCCACCCATCCTCACTTCCCACCTCCCGTGGATTCAGCTCATCCCAATGATCCCTCCAGGACATCCAGCAGCAGGAACAGCTGGGAACGCGCTCCCCTAAAAGCGCTCTCCGATCCCATTTCCATGCAAATGTCACCTCCATAAAGAGCCGGGAAGTTCAGCGCAGGCTCCGGGCTGGAATTGCTGCGGAATACGTCGGGTTTGGGAATAAATCCCAGGTTTTTCCATAGTTTTGAGCTCCCTGGTGCTCCAGCTGCTCCTTTAACCCCCTCCAGAGCCCGCTGCTCCCGTCGGCTCCGAATCCATGAGTGGGGGAGCTCCAGCTCATCCAGCAGCGGGAATTCCCAGCCCTCATCCCTTCCTTTTGCCCGTTATCCCTGGAATGTCACCCTTGGAGCATCCTGATGGCCACCGGGAGCCGTGGTGGCAGTGCCACCCTCCCTTCCCAGCCCCATTTTCCCGGAGCATCCCACAAAGGCAATTCCCGATGATCCCACCCGAAATCCACACGGGCTCGAGGGTGGGAGTGGAAAAGCTGCTCCCAGGGGAATTCTGCCACCCTAAAACCGGGAATTGTCGCTGTCGCCGCCCCATTCCCTCCTTCCCAACATCTTCCCGCACTCCTAACCCACATCCCTGCAGCGCTGTGGGAATGGGAAGGATCCCAGTGGAAAAACTCTGGGATCAACGGCGCTACCGGGCTTTTAAATGAGGCTTTTTAGGGTTTGTTTTGGGTTTTTCACTCCAAATCCCCAAAAGACTCGATCCCAATCCCCCTTTAAACGGGCAAACCATAACGTTGGGAATTCGCCACGGATCCGAGATGGATTGAACTCCTCCATCCGGCGGCGGAGCCTCCTTTTGCAGGGAATTTATCGACGCCATAAATTCCCCCGGACGGGATCGCTGCGAACGCCGTAACGCATCCTCTATCCAATCTTTTATCCATCAGGCTTTGTCCTGCTTTTTTTGGGGAATATTTATGGACTGGGAGACGTTCCGGGAAGAGGGATCGCTCCTGAGGGTGTCTCCTGCTCTCCGTGGCCACGGATAATTTGCAGGGATGCTCCGGGCTCTGTTTTTGAGGATTTTTTTGAGCTTAATTCAGGCTCAAAATTTGATTTTTGGGACTCCCGGAACTCCTGTTTTCCCCCGAAAAATCAATCCATGGAAAGGAGGATCCTAAAGCTCCAACCAATCCCAGCAGGAGCCTTTAAACCCCATTTTCCTGCGTTTTCCTCGGATGGGAGAAGCACCAAGGAAATGCACTTGGGATGGGTAAACAGAGGGAGGAATTCTCCCGGATCCCAATTTCCACTCCCGTGGCTCTGCCCCAAACGCTCCCAGCTGGGAAAACGAACGGAATCCAATCCAAGCGCGGCTGCTTCCACGGAAAGGAAGGAGAAATCCGTCTGGAAAGGCACCTGATGCTCCCAAAAGTGGAACTCAAACTTCTCCTCACAGCCCTGTCAGCAGCCCGGGAGCTCCATCTGCTCCCGAATCCCACCTGGAGTCAGCTGGCAAATCCCACCTTCCTTCTCCGTGGCCAGGTGCCAGGGCTAAAAATATTCCCAGAAATGACCCTTTCCTTGGCAGCCTCCGGAAAAGCTGGAAAACGCAGCAGGATGAGGCCTGGGGAGGAGCGGAGCCGAGTTTTTAGTGGGATTGCTGCGTGCGGAGCTCAGCAAATCCAGGATTTTCCCTGCTCCTGGATCACTTTAATTAATTCCTGTGAACCAGCAAATCCCATCAGGAAAAAGAACCCACCCCAATCCCAACCTCAGTGTGGTATTTCCAATGATCCCAGAGTGTTTTCCGTGTTCCCACGTGGAATTAAACCTGGATGGTTGCTGAGGGGGAAAAGCAAATTTGGGATAAATTGGTTTGAAGTTTGGGGGAACGAGCTGTTCCCACACGGTCTCCACATGATCCCTGGAAAAATCTGGATTCTCCTTTCCAGCACCACAACCCGGCCAGGCTGAAATAACAGGGAAAAAGAGGGATTTCCGTGGTGAAATAAAATAAAACATGGAATAAAATGGAATAAAATGGAATAAAATGGAATAAAATGGAATAAAATCAAATCCCTGGAGTCGCCACTGCCGGAACCGTCCGCGTTTCCCGGAGTGAGATCCCTATCCAAGGAAAGTGAGAGGCTTTGGCTGCACAAATTAGATTTCCCCAGGCAGCAGCTTAATTAAAACTATCGAGTGTTCCCAGCTTTTGGAAATTAACTTGGAAAGTGTTTGGATAAAAAAAGCCTGAACGGGCTTTTTGTCCCTTTTCTTCTCCCTGGAGTGGAAGGAAAAGGAGGAAAAAAGGGATCCTTTTTTTCCCTCCCGGATTCTTTGGAGGGCAGGAAGCAGCCAGGGGGGCTGATTTTTATTGGGATAAACCTGGATTTATCGGGATCTCGGGTCAAACGCCGTGAAAATCCCTAAGGAAAAATACCAACCAGCGGGATAACGCAGCCAACACCTGATCCAAACAAGAGGAGACGGGAATAAGAGGAGAGAGGGAAAAACCACTCGGAGCCATTAGGGAGCATCAGGAGGAATCAGATCCGCCGGGATGAAGAGGCTGCTCCAAGGAAACAGGAGCGGGATGATCCCGAGCGGAGCCGCGGCCTCCTTCCCGCGGGATCCGCGGGAATTCCCGGCAGGTTGGAGGTGAATTATTCCCAGCTGCGCTTCCTCGGCTCCGATTTCACGGCCCGGCGGTGATGGAGCTGCTGATATTCCAGAGGGGGATGTTCCCGCCTGGAGACTCCGCAGGAATGAGGTGGTGGAAATATTCCATGGCCGAGCACTCCGTGGAGGCGTCCCGGTGTGGATTTATGGGATAAAACACATCCGAGGGAGCCTGGAATGAGGATGTGCCACTGGGAATGCTGATCCCGGCGGGATCACCCTGGGAATGACCCGCCAGGGTTTGGGACAGCACCGGAATCTTCTCTCTGCCAACCTGGATGAGCTCCACGAGCCTCGTTTTCCCAAAATCTCACCCCATTCCTGCCTTTTGGGATGGGACACTTTGGGGTCTCCATCCGTGCCTCCATCAGCATCCCCAAATCCCAGCAGGGATGCAGGGAAGGGGCTGGAATTCCCTCCTTGGGGGGGCTTCTGGTGATCCCACCCAACCCCTCCATCCTGCGCCAATCCCAGGAAAAAAAGAGGCAAAATTTCACCGTTTCCCAGATGGAAAAGTGCCCAAATCCCGGGATATTAAACCCAAACCCCCTCCAGATCCCACCTGCCAGGGGCATCCAGCTGGAAACAGCCCCAGGATTCCAAGGAAAAGCTAAAAACCAGCAGCAGGGCAGGGCCAGACGGAGGGAAGAGAAGGGAAAGGAATATTAATAAAAAATCCTTGGATGACACAAAATCCCCTCCCGGGAGGAGCAATTCCAAAGCCGTTTTTAATTAACTCCGCGTTCCGCCGGAGCTTAGCTCGGAATTATTGTCCATTAAATAAACACCGGCTGATTATTGGGAACACGTTCCCAGTGCTGCAGGTCACGGCTGGAAGCTGCTCCCGCCACTTGTTCCCGGGAATTTCTTGTTTGCTCTACATTTATAGGGAAAAGGAGGAGGTTAAGGGTGAAAAACCATCCCTGATCCCAAAAAACCTCGGGATCTCCCCCTGGCGCAGGGGGCTGGATGGAAAAGGAGGTGGTTTAGGGGGAAAAAATATCCTTGATCCTGAAAAACCTTGGGAGAGGAGCAGAGCGGGAAGAAATGTAAATTTATGGATATTTCCAGCCAACTCCCTCAACATTCCATAATCCTGGATTCCTGGAAGGTTCAAAGTTGCCCTTCCCAAAACAGGGGAGGAATTTTAATGGAGAGAAGCCGCCGGGAGAGCGGGAATCTCCCTCCCCTCCGTGGCTCCGAGGAGAAGATTTGATTATTCCAAGAGATCCTTATTTAAACCTCTCCCGGTTTTTATGGATAACGGGAATATTCTTTGCCTCGGCAGCGTTTTTCCACGAGCCAGGGAAGGGATTTGGTTTTTTTTTCCCCCCCATAAATTGTAATTGATTTATTTTTTAATGGAATGTTGTAATGGAATATTGTCCAACATGCACAGAATCCTTGGATAAATTATTCATGGGCTCATTTTTAAATAATGCGGCCGCTTCTGCTCTTCCTGCTCGGAGCTCCTGCTCCTTAAATCCCGGGATGGGAAGGAATCTCCACCTCTGGAGTCTCCGCTGCTCTGTGCTCCGAGTGAAGATGTCGGGAATTAATGACTGGAAAGGTGGAAATTCATTAAAGTCGTTATCCGGAGCCTGGATTTGCTCCTTGCTCCGATAGGATGGGAGCGGAGCAATTCCCATTTTTCCAGGTGGATGCTGGATCCAGGTGTGGAGGAAAGATGGAAGTGGAGGAAAATCCAGGCAGGCTCCGGGTGGGATCTGAGTGAGGATGAGCTCATCCACGGGAGAGGGAAAATCCCTGTGCAGGAATTCCTGAGTCTTTGGAAATTGTTATTCCCAATTCCCATCCATTATTCCATGAGGAGCAGTGGGAAAAGGGGGATTTCCAGGTGATTCCCACGATCCTGAGTCTTTGGAAATTGTTATTCCCAATTCCCATCCATTATTCCATGAGGAGCAGTGGGAAAAGGGGGATTTCCAGGTGATTCCCACGATCCTGAGTCTTTGGAANGTGGGAAAAGGGGGATTTCCAGGTGATTCCCACGATCCTGAGTCTTTGGAAATTGTTATTCCCAATTCCCATCCATTATTCCATGAGGAGCAGTGGGAAAAGGGGGATTTCCAGGTGATTCCCACGATCCTGAGTCTTTGGAAATTGTTATTCCCAATTCCCATCCATTATTCCATGAGGAGCAGGGGGAAAAGGGGAATTTCCAGGTGATTCCCACGCATCCCTCGGATGCTCTGGGAATGCTTTGCTCCCAATTTCCCAGCCTCTTCCTCAGATCTTCCCAGAAATTCTGAATCCAGGGCCAAAATTCCCCCACAGCTGCCTGGGGGGGGCAGATTCCCACCTCATTCCCACCTTTTCCTGGATATTCCCATGATCCACATCTGCCTCAGTTTCTCCTCTCCATAATCAGGGCATTTCCAGCGATCCCTGGATCCAGGTGCCACCATTCCTACATGGAAGTGAGCTCCAGGCTGCTCCAAAGGCTCTCCAGCATCCCAGGAGGATCCCTGGGGAAAAGGCAGCGGCTCAGTCCCAGGGAATTCGCTCCGAGCCCTGCAAATCAATGGATTCATTCCCAAATTTTCCTGCTGGGACACTCTGAACTCCAGCACATCCCAAGAGCTGAGCTCTCCCGCTCGTTCCGCCCTCCTTCCCTTCCCAAATCCAATTAAATCCCCTTTATTGGTTCCCTTTGGACACGACTCCTGGCACAATTAGGGAATAATTTCCGAGCACAAAATAATTGCCTCGTTCCATCCTCCCTCTCCAAAGATTTTGCCTTTAATTCCATTTGCGCTTCGTTTTTATTGGGATCGAGAGGGAGGAGGAACTCACCCAAATCCCTAAAAATAAGGGGAAAAAACCCAAATGGGACCTCTGGAATGGGGCTGGAGCCTGGGGAAGGGAAAGGCTCCCGTGGGATGTGGGAATGGGGCTGGGATCCTGAATATCCAGGAGCTTCCAGAGTCTCTCTCCTCATCCTGAGGTACAAATCCCTGATTTTTCCTCAGCTCCCAAGGACCTGGCTTGGCTTTGCTTCCTCGATTTTAGGCAAATCCCAGCTTTTGGCTCCTCAGCTCCTTGTCCATCCCTGGTTTTGGCTCCTTTGGGATCCTCTGGATCCATCCCGGCTGCCATGGATGGATCAGGGGTGGCCCAGGGATCCCTGCTCCTCATTCCTGCCGCGTTTTGCCCATCCAGGCTCACTCCGGCTGCTTTTCCAGAAGGATTTTCCCTCATTACCGCCCCGCATCCGCCGGGATTCCAGGTTGGACACGGAGGTCGATGCCGCCCGTTCCCGCTGACGGATTCCCGAAGCTCCGGGGACTCAGTCAGGAGAAGGGACATAAATCACGTTAATTAAAGAATTCCCAAGCCCCTTCCGCAGCCCTCGGGATCCGGACATGGAGTGGGAATGTGCCCTCGGCATTCCAAGTGCTTCCTGCTGGCTCCCGGAGGCTCCTTGGGGTGGAATTTGGGATCAATGATTTCCTGGGACCGTTTCTCATGGATGTCACAGCCCTGGGAGCGGCGGAGTGGGATCGGAGAATTCGGATCCGCCACCAAATCCTGGCGAATTCGGATGGATCTGCCACCGAATTCCAATGAATTTGGATGGATCTGCCGCCGAATTCCAATGAATTTGGATGGATCCACCACCGAATTCCAATGAATTCGGATGGATCCGCCACCAAATCCCGGTACTGCTGGAAGAGGCGGGAGCAGCCCCGCTGGAAAACTGCACCTTACGCAGGAATTCCTCGGGCTTGGAGCCAAAAAACCTCCCTGCTCCCGAAATTCCTCTCCGGAGCGGGAATTCCAGAGCCCAGCAGGAATTCATTATCCACCCACCAGAGATCCGTGGGGTGGGGAGGGTCGAGGGCTGATCCCGCTTGGAAAAGAGCATCCACCTTCTCCTGGTGGGAAAAATAATCCCCAGCGCATGGAAATAATCAGGGATAAACACCAAATTCCCACGTTCCAGCTGGATTTGGATCCAGAAGGACAATTCCCATCCCCAACATCCAGCCTTGGCCATCTGGATCCAATTTTTTTCCTGGAATTTGTCCTCCAGCACATCCCAGGAGTGTTTTTCTCCTGGCCCCACAAGCTGCTGTTGCTCCCAGTTTCCCTCCGACCTATCCCTGTTTTTCCAGCTTATTTATGGAATCATCGCACCATTGATTTCCTGACAGCTGCCCTGACCTTCAGGATTTTATAAAATCCAGCTTTTTTCCATAGTTTTTTTTTTTTTCCCTGGGCCTTGGCAGCCCGGCAAAGGTGACGCAGGGAATTATTGTGGATTTTTCCGGCTCCTGGGAAGCGACAGGATCCGTGTGGGAAGGGGCTGGCAGCGGGAACAGCATCCATCACCTTTTCCAAGCGAAGGGCGAGCGGCAGGAGGTGGATGGAGCCCTGCTGGGACGCCGGTGACGCAAGAAATTCCCTGGAAAAACAGCTCGCACATGGAACTAACGGGGATGGCGGCAGCAGATTGGCCAGGTGGTTTGATCCCAAAAAAAGCCTCATCCAGGCTCCAGGAAGCTTTGTTTGCTCCCACTTTTCCTCTCCAGGAGGAATCTCAGGGATTCACAGGGAATTTTGACCCTCACTCCATCCTGGGAAAAGGAAAGCGGCGGAAGATTGAAGGGAAAGCAGAGCCAAGGGAAAAGGGATTAAATCAGCTCCGTATGGGAAGGTTTTTTTTTCCAGAATTAGGATTCCAGTGAAAACACATGGAAGCAGCCACAATTCCCAGCCGTGCGGAAAACCACAGCGTGGGAGGAGGGGGGAAAAATCCCCCGATCCCACTTTCCCTGCTGGCAGGAAATCGGGAATGACGCCAATGCCGGGGTGATGGACAGGGAAGGACAGGGGGGGTTTTCCAGGCTCTGGAATCCCGGTTCTCCTGGGATGTTCCGGGAGCCTCCAGCTCTTTGGGATCCCCGGGAGCAGCTCCGGCACGTTGGAAATCCCTGGAATAAATCAGGATGGCAGCTCCGAGCGGCAGGAATTAAAATTCATGCGCAGGTCCCAGCTCTGGGAGCTGCCCTGACCCACTTCCAGACGGGAAAAATCCCGGGAAAGGTTTGGTGGGGGTTGAAATTCCTGCCAGGCTTCAGATGTCCCTGTGGGGAGGGGACCAGAGCCCGGAGATGTCCCCAGTGCCACCAACCCCGTACAAAGGCCGCTCGCCCTTCGAGCCCAACCCCAAAATCCCATCCCACACTCATCCTCTCCTCCAGCTTTGCCCTTTGGATCTCTCCAGGATTTTTGTGGATGAGCTCCCCCCCTTCCACTGATGAGCAGCGTTAATTGCAGCGCTAATTACGGAGCTCCATTAACCCCAAAGTGCTGGGGCCGGCTCCGACCGCGCCGCTTTTCCCTGTCTCCAAAATCCCGGGTTTTTTTTCCCTGCTCGGCAAAACATCCACGAGCGATTCCCGACGCCCCGCGGAGAGCGAGAACCTTCCCGTAATTGCCCGTCCTTCCCGGGGCTCTTAAAAGCTTTTCCGAGGGAGAGAACAGAGGCTCCTTGTCAGCCACGAGCCATTACCCTGCTGAAAGGAGCCGCCCCTCCCTCGGCCGCCGCTTTTTGGGGGTTTAGAAATGTTGGATTTTCCGTGATTTTCTCCGGGAGAGGCTCAGGGCAGCGCTGGGAGGGGATTTAGGGGAAAATTTTAGGAATATTCGGCGTGGGATTCACACCCTGAGCCCTCCACAGTCATGCCAGGCCCGGGCTGGGCTTTCCCTGGAGCAGCTCCAGGTGGGAATGACGGCATGGGATGGTTTGGGGTCACTCAACGCCATCCCGAGCGTTGGGATTGGGAATGTGAACCGAAGGGTTTGGGGTGCTCCATTTGGGAATGGGTTCTGGGATTCTCCGGGAGCCTCATTTGCAATCGCGGCCCGTCCCCACCCGTGGGATGGCGGGGCTGGAACGGCTCCAACCCAAACCCTTTTCCAACAGCTTCAATCCAAACCCTTTTCCAACAGCTTCAATCCAAACCCTTTTCCAACAGCTTCAATCCAAACCCTTTTCCAGCAGCTTCAATCCAAACCCTTTTCCAGCAGCTCCTTCCTCGTGCGCCCGAGATCAAACCGCTGCTGACTCACAACGCCTCATTAGCGACTCGCCGGTAATTAATTCATCTCCTGATGCTGCTGGGTCACTCCTGGGCGATTTTCATCTCTGGATTAGCGCCGATCGAAGCCCCGCACCCCTTCCCCTGCCAGGAACGCCCTGAGCGGCCAAAAATCCGCGTTTTTCCATGTTTTTTCCGCGTTTTTTCTGGATTTTCCCGGTCCTCAGGGATGCTCTAACCCCAACATTCCCAGTCCCCATGGGTGCTCCAGCTCTGATGTTCCCGGCTCCAAGGGATGCTCCAGCCCCATTCCTCACCCCTCAGTTCCCAGCAGGATCCTCTTTGCGGGGTCAAGGACCTTCCCTGCAGCCCTTTCCCTGTTTTTTGGGGGGTTTGGGATGGGAATTTCACTCTGCAAGAGCCTCAAACCCTCCCCTCCTCCTTTCCCACCCCCAATTTTCCCTATTTTCGTTCCCTTCCTTTGTTCCGCCTCCTCCTTTCACACTTCCCCCACTTTTCTCCCCCCAAATGTCGCTTCAGGAGAAGAAAAATTTGGCCCGAGAAGCCAAAAGATTCAAAAGCACCAGGAACAGACCCAACCAGGATTATTTTTAACAGGAATGGGAACAATTCCCACCCTAATGATTAGCTGGGGTTTTTTTTTTCCCACCAGGAACAGCTCCCGGGATAAGGGAGAGGAGCAAAACCAGCAAGGAAAGGGCAGAACTTCCCAGATTTTAGTTGGATTTTCCTGCAAGGCTCAGCCGGATCCAGCAGCTCCCCATGTTCCTCTGGAGTGGTGACACTTCCAGAGCGCAAATTTTTCCTGGGAATTTTGCTTTGGGCTGGGAGAGTTCTGGGTAGGGGAAGATTTGGGGTTCTGTGGTGGAGGATGAGGGAATTGGGATCATTCCCAGATTTTCCCCAGAGCCAGGCGGCCTCAATGAGCTCCCATCCATCCTGGATCCCTCTGGAAGCCCTCCATCGTCCCTGGTATCCCCTGGATGAAAAGGAGCGGGATGAGGAGAGCGGGATCCTCTCTGTGTGCTGGGAAAAGGGGATGGGATGAGCACAACGGGATGGGGATTCGGGATGGGAGAGGCTGGAGGGGCCACAGCATCCCAAAAAACCACACTGCACATTCCCATGGAAATTCCAGGCTGGAAAGACATTCCCAGCGCCTGGAGATCATCAGGGATGTTCAACCTGAGCCACTAAACCAGGATAACACATTCCCAGTGCCTGGAATGTTCCCCTGAACCGGGATATCCGAGGGCTCTACATCCAAGGATCCCAAATCCAGGCGCATCCCTCCTTTCCCATCCCCTCTCCGCCATCCTGACCTCCCCGCTCCCGCTTCTCCCGCACCTCAGCACATTTTCCATGGGAAATAAATGTTATTTTCTCCCCGGCCGGAGCCCAATTCATCTTCCTGTCAGGGGGAATCGCGGCGAGAGGCCGAGAGCAGCAGCCAGCGAGTGCTTACACACGGAAAAATGGGATAACGCAGCTCCCAGAAATCCTCCCTTCCCTGGTTAATCGGCCTCGAACGCGGCTTGGCAGAGAATTTAACCGGGAAAAAAAAAAATAAAAAATGGAAAGGGAGGTGGAAAAAGTGATCCCATTCCCCTCCCCGGCCCCTTTTGTTCCGTAAAACCCCGGGAGATTTTTATCTCTCCGTGAAGTTTTATTGGAGCCGATGGTGGGAGGGCGATCCAATTAAACTCCCCCTAATCCCGGGCTTAACTCCACGGCCCCGGTGGGAGATCGGGAGCTGATCGAGGTGACAAATGAGGGGAGATAAATGGGAGCGGAGCCAGAAGAGGGAGGGAATGGGAAAAAAAGGGATTTAATTGGGAAAGTTGGAACCTCTGGAACTGGGGAATTCTGATTTTCTGCAATGGGAGCCGGGAAAGCTGGAATTGAACATATCCAGGGGTTTTCCTGCTGCTGGATGGAGCCAGGGATGCCCCAAGTGAGCTGAAATAATATAATTAATAAATTCTTAATTAATATCTTGAGTAGAATTAAAGTTTCTCAGGGGCTTCGCTGGGGACTCACCCCCCACGGAACTCTGGAGAAAACAAATCCAGGGATTTGTCCATCCAACCATGCAGGATGGGATCCATGGCATTCCCAAATCCAGCAGCCCAGCCCCTCCTCATCCTCCGTGGAAGAGGAAGATCAGGGAATCATGGAATGG
>VZTH01001093.1:102052-127114 GCA_013397815.1 Aleadryas rufinucha | reverse complement strand
TATTTCATGTCCGAGAGCGACACTTGTGCTTTATGTTGTTCCACATGAAAAGGTAATGGAATGGTTGATCCTGAAGGATATGTCTATGCAAATGGATGACAAGAAGATGATCAGGAGTAGTCAGCATGGATTCACTAAAGGAAAATCATGCTTGACCAACCTGATTGCCTCCTACCAGGGGACAACTACCTGGATGGATCAGAGCAGTGGATATTGTCTACCATGACTTCAACAAGGATTTCTATTCTATCTCTCACAATGGACTCATAAATGGAAGCTGGATGAATGGATGGTGAAGTGGATGGAGACCTAGCTGAATGGCAGATCCCAGAGGGTTTGTAATCAGTGGCACGGGGTCTAGTTGGAGGCCTGTCACTTGTGGTGTCCCCCAGGGTTCAATACTGGGCCCAGTGTTGCTTAACTTGTTCACCAATGACTTGGATGAAGGGACAGAGGCCTCCTCAGCAAGTTCACTGATGACACAAAACTGGGAGGAGTGGCCAGTATCCCAGAGGGATGTGCAGCCCTTCAGAATGACCTCGACAAGCTGGAGGAAACAGCAGAGAGGAACTGTCTGAAGTTCAACAAAAGCAAATGCAGGGTCCTGCACCCGGGGAGGAAAAACCTCAGGCACCAGCACAGGCTGGGGCTGCCCTGCTGGAANGGCACCAGCACAGGCTGGGGCTGACCTGCTGGAAAGCAGCTCTGTGGAGAAGAACCTGGGGGGTCCTGTTGGACAACAAGCTGTCCATGAGCCAGCAGTGTGCCCTGGGGGCCAAGAAGGCCAATGAGATCCTGGGGTGCATTAAGAAGAGCACTGCCAGCAGGACAAGGGGGGTGATCCTGCCCATCCACTCAGCCCTGGTGAGGCACATCTGGAGTGCTGTGTCCAGTTCTGGGCTCCTCAGTAGAAGAGACACATGGAGCTCCTGGATCTGGTCAAGCACAAGGTGACAAAGATGATGAGAGGCCTGGAGCATCTCTCTTATGAGGAAAGGTTGAGGCACCCTGTTCAGCCTGGAGAGGTGAAGATTGAGGGGGGATCTTACCATAGCATACAAATATCTGAAGAAAGAGTGTCAGAGGATGGATCCAGACTCTTCTTGGTGTTTAGCAATAGGAGAAGATGCAATGGGCAGAAACTGATGCACAGGAAGTTCCACTTGNAAGGCACAGCCTAACCGTGGCAACACAAGTGATAGCTAGTGTGCTGCGAGAGGCCAGTCACTAACAGTGAAAAACACCTCTATGGAAAGTGATATATGAACAGGCGAGTTAGTTGAAGCAAAAATACCATCTGCCCCCTTTCTGGTTTTGTCTTTCTGTTTTGTCTTTGTTTGGGTTTTTTTTGTTTTTTTTTTAATCCTAGAAACAAAAATTTTCAGCACGTAACACCAAGAAACACCAGTTCTCCAGAGAACAATTATTGCTTAAGTGTTTGTGGAGAACAGCAATAAAGAGAAAGACTTTAAACCAAGTTCATAATTGTCATAAATGCCCTGTGAAATCCATTAGGTCATCTATTTCATTGCCTTTCTTTAGGTTCAGAATTTTTTATGATACAGTAGAAAATTATACTAGCCATACAGGTATTTGTGTGTATTTGCCCGGAAATATTTCAATGCTGTATAATAAATACACTTTGAGCTCAAGTTACATCTTTCATAAAACACTTCATATAAAGCATGGGACAACATTCAAATGAATAATTTCAGTCTCCTCCATCAGGTATTCATGTTACGCTGCATTCTAAAATACTTGTGTGTCACCCTGCAGTTTGCAGTTCTGCAGTGTTTTTCAGTTTTGTGAATAGTTTCTCATGCACTCTCTGTAAACATGGCCATGCTGTATTATCTGTTCTCTCATGTTTACTTAACTGTCTTCATGTTTTGGTTATTGTCCTTGATGTTTGCATTCCTTTAGTTATGTGATAGACATAAGTTTTGACCAATGATATTCAGAGGAGGAGCATTTCATCCTCCAATCCATAGTAGTTTCTTAGAGCATATAAATAAAGACGGAGGGCAGAGGTCACGCTTTTTTCCTGGCCTCTCCTCGCCCTTACAGGTTTCTATCTCCGTCCCCGCGTCCTTATTTCATGTCCGAGAGCGACACTTGTGCTTTATGTTGTTCCACATGAAAAGGTAATGGAATGGTTGATCCTGAAGGATATGTCTATGCAAATGGATGACAAGAAGATGATCAGGAGTAGTCAGCATGGATTCACTAAAGGAAAATCATGCTTGACCAACCTGATTGCCTCCTACCAGGGGACAACTACCTGGATGGATCAGAGCAGTGGATATTGTCTACCATGACTTCAACAAGGATTTCTATTCTATCTCTCACAATGGACTCATAAATGGAAGCTGGATGAATGGATGGTGAAGTGGATGGAGACCTAGCTGAATGGCAGATCCCAGAGGGTTTGTAATCAGTGGCACGGGGTCTAGTTGGAGGCCTGTCACTTGTGGTGTCCCCCAGGGTTCAATACTGGGCCCAGTGTTGCTTAACTTGTTCACCAATGACTTGGATGAAGGGACAGAGGCCTCCTCAGCAAGTTCACTGATGACACAAAACTGGGAGGAGTGGCCAGTATCCCAGAGGGATGTGCAGCCCTTCAGAATGACCTCGACAAGCTGGAGGAAACAGCAGAGAGGAACTGTCTGAAGTTCAACAAAAGCAAATGCAGGGTCCTGCACCCGGGGAGGAACAACCTCAGGCACCAGCACAGGCTGGGGCTGACCTGCTGGAAAGCAGCTCTGTGGAGAAGAACCTGGGGGGTCCTGTTGGACAACAAGCTGTCCATGAGCCAGCAGTGTGCCCTGGGGGCCAAGAAGGCCAATGAGATCCTGGGGTGCATTAAGAAGAGCACTGCCAGCAGGACAAGGGGGGTGATCCTGCCCATCCACTCAGCCCTGGTGAGGCACATCTGGAGTGCTGTGTCCAGTTCTGGGCTCCTCAGTAGAAGAGACACATGGAGCTCCTGGATCTGGTCAAGCACAAGGTGACAAAGATGATGAGAGGCCTGGAGCATCTCTCTTATGAGGAAAGGTTGAGGCACCCTGTTCAGCCTGGAGAGGTGAAGATTGAGGGGGGATCTTACCATAGCATACAAATATCTGAAGAAAGAGTGTCAGAGGATGGATCCAGACTCTTCTTGGTGTTTAGCAATAGGAGAAGATGCAATGGGCAGAAACTGATGCACAGGAAGTTCCACTTGAATATGAGCAAGAACTTCTTTACTGTGCAGGTGACCATGCACTGGAACAGGTTGTCCAGAGAGGTTGTGGAGTCTCCTTTTCTGGAGATATTCATAAGCCATATGGACACAATTCTGAGTAACATATTCTAGGGGACCCTGCTGGAGCAGAGAGGTTAGACTAAGTATCCTCCAGTGATCCCTTCCATCCTTACCTATCCTGTGATTGTATCTTATGCAATATTCTCATTCAACAGATACTCCTTAGTAGGGTATACTCCAATTCCAACCTTAAACGTAAAAGGAAAAAAAATACATGCAAAGAAAAGTCAGTCTTTCTGAGTGCTCTGTTAAGAATATAGAATATGGCAGAACATAACCCCCTTGGCATTCCAGCTGGTCCTGGGAGATCAGAGGGGCTGGCTGCTTCAGCCGCTGGACGCCCAGCCTCTCTGCCGCTCACGGACCTCTCACCCATTGTTTCCGAGAGCAGCGTTCCCCCGCCTCCCGGGGGCACCGGGCGGCTCCCGCCCGTCTGAGGGCAAGGGGAAGTGCCGCCCCCGCCGCCGCCGAGCGCAGTGGGGCCATGTCAGCTCCGCGGGTTGCGGCGCCGGAGCGCGGCCCGGGACTGGGGCCGGAGCCGGGCAGCGGCAGCAGCACGCAGACGTCGCACCGGCTGCTGGCCTACAGCGACGCGCTGCTCTCCATCATCGCCACCGTGATGGTGAGCGCCCGGCGGCGGGAGGGAGGGAGAAGCCTGGGGCAGCTGCAGCTGGTCCCGGGTTTCCGGGTCGCGCCCGTGCCTGTCCGGCCCGCCCGGCGCTTTCGCCGGGCCGCGCCCGCCCCGCTGTCGCGACATGTCGGCGGCTGTCCCGGAGCGGTGTCGGCAGTACCGGCCGTGGGGGGCTGGGCCGGGCCACGGCCCAAGAGCGGCTGTGACTTCCAGAGCTGCTCCTGGCTGCGCGATCCGCGGGCACCGGAGGGTTGTGTGGTTTTAGGGAAGTGCTCAGCAAGGAAAAGAACGTCATGTGTTAATAAACATTTTGTTATTTCAGATTTTGCCGGTGGCTCACACAAAAATACATCCTGACCAGGTATCACGTGCCTTCTGTTGTTTCTTGAGTCCTGGCAAGTAGATGTGACATCCTCGTTTAGCACGCCCGCTTCATTTCGAGTTACAGGCTTTAAAAAGCAGAAACCATTAAATGACATTAAACCTTACAAATTTTGTATAGGGCGAGGAGCTGGTGGACTTTGGGTGTAAAACTTTAAGATGAATATTTGTGTTATCTGCAGATGTTGTGACATAAAGCCTGAATGAGCTATATGTTGTAGGCCATAGATTACATGTAGTTACTTTTCTATGAAAAATGAATTGCCCATCTGACCAAAACATCTTTCAGAAAGCATCTGGTCTTCTTGGTAATAAACCATCACTTAGTGAAGCCACTTACATAGCACAATCTGAATGCTAGTGTTAAAGTTAGGTTCATAATAAATGTAATTTGAATGAGCAAAGGTGGAAAAAGAAGACTACAGAAAATAAATTAATTCTGAAAATACCCAGGAATTTTAGGAAACATTAATAATTGAGAATGTTTACAGGTTTTTTCTTTTATCATAATTTATTTTTCTACTCTTAAACAGACCTAAGTCTTAATTTAAGGAGCTCAGATAAGATCTGTAACACAGCAAATATACTACGTGAGTCTGCTTAAGCCATTGTAGTGATACAAATGTGCAAAATTCAATGAGGTTAAGCCCTCTCCTTTCTCCTTGTTGACAATTGTTACATGAAAACCTGTGTGAGGCTTCTGCTGCAGAAGTCAGTGCTATGAAAGCAAAAAGGGCATATTGTGCCCAGTCCTCTGAAATGCATTATTAAAGTAATAGTGATGAGAGATTGCATAAATGACTCGCAAGGTGAATAGAGCATTGGGAAGCCCTTTCACAGATTGAAGTGCTGTAATATACCAACACATTTTACAGATGTGTTGGTATTTCACATGCCATATTTCAGTCTACTTAACAAATTCCTAATAAACTGGTTTCTCTGCAATGTACTAAAGAGATTGTTGAATGGGAACTGCATTCTTGGGCATTTTCAAAAAATAGATTACATTACTGTACATCTCTTTTGTAGATGTTGGTAATAATTTTGTAATATAACATTTAAATTTTGTTTCCTTGGTTGTCACTTTCTGTTTCAGAAATTAGGTGAAAGTGTTCAGCAACTTCTTCTAGCAAAAATTGCAGTCTACTTGATGACCTTTTTAATAGTCACAGTGGCATGGGCAGCTCATGTAAGGTAGGAACACGGTGTTTAAATCTAAAGTTAAAAGCTGGAAGGTGCGGGAGATAATCATGTCTCTGATACATTTCTGTCTTGCTGCCAGACTTCTGAAATGTCTTTTGTTGAATAATATTAGAAAATCATTGTAAAGAAATGCTACTCTTACCAGTGAAAGCTACTCTTACAGCACTGCTATGCTGAGAGAAAAACAAGCCTTATATAGCTTTTAGAGTTACTTTTCATTTTACTTCAAAGTCTAGATGGAATTAGACTTCTAATTATGCTGAAAAACCAGGAATTTGTAAGTTGCATGCTCCACGACAAAGGAACTGATATAGTACAGCTGGCTAAAACTCGTCTCTCTGTCCTCAGTAGTACTTGTCCCAAAATCAGTTGCAATGTTGCATATTCTGTATTTTATAGAGCTGTGGACACACCCACCTGCTGTGCCTTGGTGGTTGAAAAGAAATTGGCATGCAGGCATCATACTGGAACCAGGGCAGTTTTTGTTTGAATTTTGAAATTTAGAAATGTCACTATGCAAGTGGATTGACTGCATTCCAATAACGGTGTGCAACCTGTAATTCAATATTTGAAGCTGATCCCTCACATCCATTTCTTTATCACAGTGCTTTTCTTCACTGGTATAAGTAAATGGTGAGGTACAGTCTCAGGGTTTTGTGGAGGGTGATGAGTGCTATTGATTCGAAGTGACAGTTTTGTGGATGAGGAGTTTCATTAACAAAGTCTGAGGATGTTTGCAAGGAAAGCTTTTTCTTTGTGTGCTCTCTCTTGAGGAGAAATTATTTTAAGCCTTAAATTTTTGAAAATACTCTGCCATTCAAATAGACACAAGGTTCTTAATAACTGCTCCATGACTGAACTAGATTGTATCTCACTTCTCAGATTTTTCTAACGAATTACTTTCATATTTGAGCTACATGAGTTTTGGTAGCACCTGGAATACTTGTATTAATTCCGGAGCAAAGTAAATTGGGTTTCCCCAGACTATCATGAATGTACAATTTATATGTAGTGTTGTAAAATATATTTTGTGAGTTGTCTTGTTCATGATAACCTTACCTTGCCTTGCCTTGCCAGGTTGTTTCAGGTGATAGAGCATATAGATGATGTCCTGGCTCTTCTAAATCTGGTGAGTCTTGTCGGACACGCTGGATGTTTAACCTAGCAGATACAGGTCACTTTTTCTTAAGTGTGTCTGTGAATTTCCAAAAGTTTCTACTTTAAATAGCACAACTCTGACGTATTTCCAAGTCAGAAAAATACAAAGATCTTTAGTTCCAAGGTGACTGATTGATAAGTAACTTGCTTTTAACTTACAAATGTTTTACTATAAGCCAATAGAAGCTCTGCAACAGGTTAGTCTGAAGTTCATCTGAGGGAACTTGAGTATTTTGCTATGTTGTTTTAAACTCTGTTCTCTGAAAATATGCAACCACATAGTTAATTTAATTTTGTTAGTAAAAGCACTGTTGTAGGTCCATGAGATAACACTAGAGGAAATTCTTTTAGAAGAATAGCCTAAGACATCTAATTCTTACCTGATGTAGCTTTCAAAGCAATGCATTTCTTTATGCTTTTGTTTGTTCGGTTGGGTTTTTTTAATTTTGCATTTTTAGATATGAAATATTTGGGATCAGACATTAATGTTCTTGACAGATCAGAAACACCTGTTTAGAAGGTGTGGTACATTTAGCATTGCTACTTTAGAAAGAAGTCTCTTAAAAACCATAGCAAAACTTTTACGTGGGGTATTGGTAAAAAAACTGTAGCGTTTTCTAAAATAAGCTTGTACAATTTGGATAGAGAACATGGAAGATGTGTACAAAACTAGCCATTTGTTGTAGTTAAAACTCAGCAACTTCAGAAATGTGGATATTTTTCATTATGCAGCACAAGCATTTGATTTCTTTGTAAAATACAAAGCAAGCAATACCCTCATTGAAGATGTGTCCAGAAAATACATAGTATTTCAATATGCTTTTTTTCTCTTTTAGGCTTGTATGATGATCATAACCTTCTTGCCATATACAGTAAGCAATTTTCTAAAATCTGTCGTATGTTTAAATTAAAGTGTTTGTTTCTTTCCTTATTTGGAAAGACTTTACCAAAGTATTCAGAAACTCGGGAAAGTGTTGTTATAGTATAAACACTGAAAGTGTTTCTTCTTTAAAATTCATGAAGCTATTTTATAACCTTCAAGTATTGCATGTTTTAGACCTGGCAGAAAATGGGTATTCTAGAACAAAAATTGCAGTCATGGAAAGTCATAGTATCATAGAATCATAGAATAGTTTGGGTTGGGAGGGGCCATTAAAGGTCATATAGTCCAACCCCTGCAAAAATCAGGAACATCTTCAACTAGATGAGGTTGCTCAGAGCCCCATCCAACCTCACCTTGTATGTCTTCAGGGACCGGGCAATATGTGCCAATGTTTCACCACCCTCATGGTAAAAAAATACCCATGGTTTCTTTTAAAAAAGCAACTGTATTGAAAAAGGTCCAAGTTATCTGATGAGAATTTTGGTAAGATAAATAAAACTGTGTTTCAAACTCCTCTTTATATGGCACGACATTTTCCTTTTGTAATTTAGACCAAGTTTGTGGTATCACTTCTGACTTGCTCCGCAAGGCTGATTATGGCAGCTGGTGGTTCATGTTTAAAATCTGCACAATTTTTGGTTAGTTGACCTCAAAGGAATATTTGCAACTGAATACTATATTAACAGAACGAAACAGTTGCTGAAAATGCATCTTTACTGTTGTATGTGTAAGACAGGCACCTGTTTCTCTGTGGATATATATGTCTTACATTTAGTCGGCAAAAAATAAGGCTGTAGTTAGTAAAGTGATCTTTATCAGCAAGAGAACATACTTTTCATTTTGTCTTGAAACTGAAATAATTTTTGGAAAGCTATCAATGTTACCTTAATGCTACACCCTGCTTTTTCTTTTTTTTTTTTTTAATCTTCCCCTGAAGAAACTGCAGAAATTAATACAACAGGGAGCCATGGAAATAGACAGAATAAAAGATTCAAAAAGGTATCCTAATATCAAGAATTTTCACAGCTATGATATGTTGACCAAAACCAGTTAAACTTTACACTCAGGTACAAGCCAGTCTGTAATTATTATAGAGACACAGTGGCAGAGTGGTTAAGGCTTAGCACTATCAATGTCAGAGCAAAACCATCTCTCCAGATGCTTTTGGTTAGGATATTTGTGGCTAGAAATTGCATTTAATGGAATTATGATGAAATGTAAATTATTATATGGATTTATGAGCTTCAATATTGAATGAAGAGTGCTTCCGTTTGTCTACTAGTTATTCCTACATTGCGTCTTAATTAAGTATTTGATATTGTTGCATTTTTTTCCAGTTTTCCTTAATGGCCTCCTTTCCAGGGGTACCTTTTGGCATCTTCCTGTTCAGTGTCTGTGCTGTTGTCATTGGCCTTATACAGGTATTGGAGCTATCCATTTACATTTTCACTTTTAAATAGACTTTCTTGTGTAGAACTGAAATTAAGTTTATTAGTGAGGGGCATAAATTGCTAAATGTGTTGTTTGTATAGCTTTCTTTTCCAAAGTTGTGCCAGTTACGATAATATAGTGCCAGTATGTAGGACAAAAGTTCACTGTCATGTGAAGCTGTTTTATGCAACTAAATCAGCTGATCTCAAAGTTCACAGAATTCCTTTACCACTGTTTGTGTTCTTTCTTGGGGAAAGAACAACTGACTTTTTCCTGAGGTCTTTCTGAGCCGTGTGGCAGTGGGTGAGGGAACATAGGCTTTCAGCCCCAAGTCCAACAGCACTCCTCCTCCTGGTGCCATGCTTTGTCGCTTTCAGTTCCTTATTACAGAGGTCTTGATTCCTCTTCATCAAGGATCAGAGGTCATGACAGGCTCCGCAGAGGAGACTAAAATCTTGACATGCGGTGTATTGTCAAATCTCAGACTTTCTAGGACCAGCCTTCCATATGGAAGTGAAGAATAAGTTTGGAAGTGTTTTGGAATTTGTTGATTTATAGTTCTATGTCTTGTATTTGAAATGCTGCATATACTTATATGTAATAATTTCAGTAATGCTCTTTTCCTTGCAGGCTGTGATAGTAGCATATGGATTCTATCACCCACACTTACTGAATCAACAGATACAGGAGTCTGAAAATCAGAATTTCTATAAACGTCATATCTTAAAGATTATTCTAAGAGGACCAGTTTTATGCTTTTTAGCAGCCATCTTTTCTTTTTTCTTTATTCCTTTGGTAAGTTCTCCCAGTTAACTGAAAACTTTGATGCAGCAGTTTGTATTAGTTGTCTTTAGGACTGTATGTAGGACTGTGTATGAAAATAATGATGTCCATGTTAATTATGCAGACTTTCTCAGTTGCCAGTTCTGTGGTGTTGTAATCATGACTGCTATTTTGCACTGAATGTTTTTAATCACATGTATCAATCTGTAACTTGATCCATGAATTTGCATAGTTTAAAAAGAATATTCTGCTACAATATTACTTGCTATGCCTGCTTTTTTTTAGTAGGTCTTCTGAACTCTACCTTAGTGTCTTATGCATCAGAAGTAGTTGAGGTAATATAGAGGGTTACATGAAATAAACACCACATTGCACAAACTGAAGAGAAGCGAATGCAATTGCTGCACTAACTCAGGGTGTAAGAGCAAATAGAGTAAGGAGACCAGTTAGCCAACCTGCATCTCAAAAGAAATAGTTTTGGCTAAGGCCTGCTTTTACGTAGCCTTTTTCTCTTGCATCTTTATTTAATGTCAGTGAGTTGCTGCTCCTCATTAATAGCTTTAACTCTTTTTTGGAACCCGTACTCGGAACTGAAGGCCAGTTTTTGAATGTATCCTGAGCTTCCATTCCTCTTGTTGTTTAGGAAAAGATGGATTTAACTGAATGTTGAGAAAGATTCCACAGGAATTAGCAGTATTTAAATAATCCCCAAGTTTGTGAGAAATCAGGTTACTGTTGATGAAAGGAGCTAAGTTATGAGTCCAAAGGTGAAAAGGTCTATAGTTTTATGTGAAAATACGTTTTCTTCTTCTTCTTCCTCACTCTGTTCACTGTAATTTTGTTGTTTGTTTTTAATATTAACAACAGTGAAATTAGCCCCAAGTCGCTTCTGTGCTTAGACCTGTGCAAAGCCTGTGAACCACTTGGGACCCACCAATGTGTTTTTGTGACACAAACAGTAGTGTCTTAGAATATCATGAATTGGAAGCACCCATAAGGATCATTTGGGATAATTCTTTAGCTTCCAAAGCAGTTGTTCCTGTACTTTTTGTTAGCAGAATTGTTTCCCTGTTTTTTTTAGCTTGCTTCATTACTGGTACTAAATTAGCTAGGAAAAAGCAGTACTTGGTTCCACATGCAGTATTCAGGAGGTGCGTGTGCATTTCAGCTGAGCCTTTTTTCTTTTTGAAAGGCAAGATTTGTTTTTCTCAATGTCACTAGATCTAAGATTGACAGTTATAGTTTCATATTAAAGTTGCAAGGTAATTTGTATTTTGATAACTATATTTAAACTGTACATCTTCTTCTCCAACAGTCTTATGTACTTCTTGGACTCGTAATCATTTTTCCACATCTCACTCGATTAATTACATGGTGTAAAACCAAAGTTCGTGGTGAGTAACAAAATTCCTGGGTATACGTTCAGATTAGGTTGTCAACATGTTATCCATACAGCCCAGAATGAAGTAATTTTAGTTCTGCTTTCATTTTCAGTCTTGGAACAGTTATTTTAGGGTTTATTGACATGCTTCTCAACAGTGTCTGCTTTGATCCCTGGTTTCCCATAATTGTGATGTGATTTGTGTAAGGCACAACACATTTAAGGATCATTTCCCAGTGCAAAACCTTCCTGGTTTGTCCTGATAATGGAAGTGCATGCAGACACACATAGCTATGAATGATGGCTGCAGGCCATCTATCCCTTTTCTCTCCTCAAGAGGGAGCATGGAGATGGAAGAACATAAGGAAGCAAGCTCTATGCCACTGTCACTTTCTGCCTTGCAATGCTGAATAGTCACACATTTTCAGACCAGCAAGTGCTGCAGCTGTAAATCAAACTTTCTCACAATAGTTAACTGTTCAGGATATTATATATCATTAATCTAACTGCTGTGGTCTAAAGAGGTGCCTTCATACATGTCTTAAGTTAGCCTAAATCCATGCTTTCTTCCTTCATGTGCTTTCTGCCCTCCTTGTGTCAGGACTAACAATTGCACAACCATAGCAACAACCTGAGCTGCTCTTAAATCCTGCTGAGAAAGAGGTTGCCATTGCCAAAATAAAAGGAGAAGGGGATGTCATGTAAGCTACTTGGGCAAAAGGTGCAGTGTCCCTCTGAGAGGGACCACAAAACCACTGAATAGATAATGTCTTTGGAACTGACACTCCTGAGCTGGGCCAGAAGAATAGCACCTTTGTGCTTCTACTGCTGCTGTTCAGATTAGTACGAGTCTGTCTGTTTACAGTGCAAGTGGGAGCATACTCTTGACTGCCCCGTGTGGCAGCAATAATAGGGAGGCAGAAATGCTCTGAAAGGATGAAGCCAGAGAATTCTCAGAGCCTGAGAATAAACACATACAAATATTGTATGTGCTTATTGCAGTGGGGCCATTGTGGTTTGTGGTCAGGTCATGTCTGTACCTCTCACCCTGTCAGATGCCTGAATTACTGCTTTACTGAATTTCTTGTTATTACACCTGCTTTGCATTCCTGTGGAATCTTAACCTTTTTCTTTGTCCAGTCTATACACCTCAAGCAGTGTATTTTGGCTAGCTAGGCAGTTCTGAGTTCAGTCTTTAGAGATGTATTTGACATTTCCTATAAAAGCTACACCTTTTGACAAAAGGCTTGTATTATTTTAAATCAGGTCATCTGATATCCCAGTTCAGCCCCACGCTCAAGACAGGTTTTTTTCTGCCAGGTAGTATAAGTTCTCTGAGCTGTCATAGAGGCCCTGCAGCTATTAGGGCTTTCTGAGGCACAGCATCTGATTTGTTTTGTTCAGTTACAGCTTTAAGTCGTTATTCACTTCGTGGAAATGGTTAGCCATATAGTTTAAAGGGCAGGGCACTTTTTTGGGGGGGTTTTTTGTTTTTTTTTTTTGTTCCTTAAGCACTTTTCTTGAAAGAAACAAACTTCAGGGAGAGGCACATATGCCAAAAACAGTGGAGTGTCTGACATGTGTGGATGATAGGCATCCTCTTTTTTAAAGAAAAAATTTGGCAGATGGGGAAAAAAGGAGGTCACAGTAGGTTGATGAACTACCTTATTTTATACTTCTTTTCATTATTATGCCTTTGGATTTGTTTCCAGGTCAGAGAAGTGAAGAGGAGGAACATCATAGCTTAGAAACCTTCACTTTTTACCTCAGTGAGCCTCTGAGTAAGGAACGGGTAGAAGCATTCAGTGATGGAGTCTATGCCATTGTAGCAACCCTGCTCATTTTGGATATATGGTAAGGCTTTGTGCTGGTTCTTACATTTTGTCTTGTTAAATATATTAACTTTTGTCTGTATGTAATATTTGAGGAAATAAAATTAATCAAATGTTCTTTAATTTCTAAAATCTGCAGTGGTTACTTTAAAGTATGATTTCCTAGAAAGACAGAGCACAAACCAAAGATACTTGTAACACCCACATTACAGCAGCAATGATCATCTGTGTGTGTAATACATGTTGGGATGTAGAGTCTTGAAGAACAAAGCTGCTGTTTTTGCTTAGTTATGTTTTCAGATGAAAGACTTTTATCAATAAAAACTGTTAAGTCACTGTGACAACTTTATTAACCCAAAGGAATGCCAACTTACATTCAGATGTCTCTTTATATATAATTTCTTTGCAGAGCTGTTATTTGAAACACTGTTTCTAAGTTTTAAATTAGAGAAGTACGGAGTGGTTGCCTGCTGTTCACTACTTGCTCAAAGTAAAGCAACATAGTTCAGTGTTGCTCCAGTTGTGTTTTTATAACGGTAATATGCAAAGTAAAGTAATTTTTCTCTCCACAGTGAAGACAATGTTCCTGATCCCAGAGAAGTTGAGGAGAAGTTCCATGGCAGTCTTCTTGAAGCTTTAAGTGAATATGGGCCAAACTACCTTGCTTACTTTGGCTCATTTGTTACAATCGGTCTCCTGTGGTTTGTCCATCACTCTCTTTTCCTTTATGTAACAAAAGCTACCCGATTAATGGGACTGCTTAACATACTTTCATTGGCTTTCATTGGTGGGCTTCCACTAGCTTACCAGCTGACCAGTGAATTTGCAGAAAAGTCTCATAATGAAGTAGAAGCCATTCAGGTAAGCTGTGTTATCACTTTCTTTGCCAGCATATTTCAGTTTGCAATATGGACTACAGCCCTTCTCAATGAAGAGGAAACTTTGCATGCCTTTGCAAGATACGGTGGCAAGGAGCATGCCTTCATGTTTGCCAAGTTGGCTCTCTACCCTTGCGTAAGCCTTGGGGCCTTCTTTCTAACTTGCTTGTTAAGTGAATTTAGCACAGCGATTTTCCATCTTATGCAGATTGTAATCCCATTTGTTTTTCTTGCTTTGCGCATCTTTGTTAGAATTTCTCTAACTGCCGTAAAGTCTGTGATATCTCTCTACAGATGGAAGGTTGTATTGTTAGAAGAAGAGGAGGCATGTTTGTCTCCAAATGAAACACTGTCCTAAATTTCCGCACAGTGCATGTGAAGTTACGAGATCAACTTCATTTCCTCTGACTAGCATTATATTCATGTGTGGATTATACTGATATAAACCAAAGCCTGTATTGAGCATAACTGGGGCATATTTGTTTTAGCTGGTCATGCTTGAGACCTTTCTCCAAAATCTGCTACTGAAAATACTGGGTAAACGGGTCACAAAGAAAAGCATGTTCCCCTTCTTTTAGGGTTGCCCTGTAGGAAAAAATGCTGCTTGACATGTAACTGCAGCAGTGATTGATTAAGAAGGGCACAGATGCCCAGCAAAATGGCAGCCAAACACAGGCATAGACACTGGTTGTGCTTCTATGCAAGAGAATGTGAGGCATGGAAGACATGGAGACCTCTGGATTTCTGGATGGTGCATCATAGTAGAACATATGTGCATACAAGTTGCTGGTTTCCTTTTTTTTTTTTTTCAATCATTACACTGTCTGTTCTGCATAGTTACAAAAAAGGGATAGCAGTTGGAAATCTACCTGTGTTTGAGTGGTTCTGTGTGTGAGTTTAGATGGGAGTTGCAATTGTGATAGCAGTCTTCCAAGCAACCCGAACACAAGTTCTTCTGGCATATCTATTCTTTTTAAAAAAAGATATGTGTAACAAATGAAGATACATGTGGCTTTGCATCCAAGTTTCAGCTAGCTTTGATATATTCTGAGGGAAAATAGCTCTGTGACTAGAGGTAAGGTTTTTTTCTGTTCTGAAGCAGCTGCTCATCTGAAATGTTTCAATTTCTCAGGCTTTTTGTGTCTGTTTTGTGTCTGTCAGTGGAACATCCTTCTGTTATTTGGAAGGCATGGTGTCATATTCAGGGAGAGTATGATACTGCCATGTGTGAGAGTTCCACATCAGGCAAGGGATTTGAGCTTTCTCCTGAGTTGTGGATAACTAAGGGCTCCCGCAGATTTCTGAGTCTCAGGAAGACAGCAGGACAAATTAACCCCATAGAATTTCCTGTCCATGATATGTTGAAATTTTTTTTACACTTACATGCAGCTGGATAAGTTTTGTGCTTATCAAGTCATCTAACCTCTGGCTGCCCTAGAAGCCATTACATTTTCTTTTGGCAGAGCGATTAATTTGTATCTTGAATTGTCTTAGTGCCTGATAACTTTAATGCCATAATTAAAGGCATTTGGGGAATTTTGTTGTTCATCGTAAAAAAAAATTCTGTGGCAAAGTATGGCTGAAGGAATTATAGGTGAAAACAAATTCAAGTATCTTGTTTCAGTCTAAGATCAGTCTTGAAAGCACTTGTGCTTTTGTTTTGAAGCACCTTCATACTGATATGTAATTGTGAATATTACATACTTCTTGTGAGAAGAGTATGTTCAGCTATTCAAGGGGATTTATACCTCGTTGTGGTTAAATGACTTGCATTGTGTTGTGTATAACATTTTTTCTGATACTTAAAAAAAGCACTTTTGGTTCTGTATGATTTTTTTTCTAATGTGCAGCAGGCACATAGCAAGTAGTGAATATGTGTATTTGTAATAAATTGCAATCAGTGAAAAAACAAAACTTAAAGTCTTTTATTTCTTCTCTATAGGTGAACCTTAAGTCCGATGTCTATAATTAAAATTATGTTAGATGGGTTTTTTCCTTCAAAATCAAGGTCCCCTTGCAACCTCAGCAATTCTGTGATTTTTTTTATAAAACACCAAAATGCTTTTAATGTGAGGTAAAGAAATGTTGATTCTTCTGTTGGTACCTGAAGAAAATGAAACCCAAAAACTGAATCTGACCAAGGAGTTTCATTTCAGTGTTTACAAGGATGCTTTGTATAAAGCAATGCATTAATACTACAAGGCACTGTATTGGCTCAATAATGCATTTGTCCTTTTTGGTTTTTTGGTTTGGGGGTTTTTTGGGGTTTTTTGTTTACCCCACTTATAAATAAGTAATTTCTTCTCAGAACCTAAACCTGAGGACAAACGATATGAGACTTTGTATAAACAGAGCTCATTTAGCAGCATTTTAAGTTCTTGAGAAACAAACTGCATTCATTTGAATTGTGTCATTCTTAAGTAAAAAGATCATTCCCAAATGTAAGTGTAACTAGCTGTTCTTTATAGAATTACTAATGACCACAGGATTTTGTATCTATGAAAATTAAAGTGAAATACAACAATTACTACAATCCCAGAATCACAGAATAGATGTCATTGGAACGGGCCTCTGAAGACCAGCTGCTCCAACCCTCCAGTTTAAAGTAGGGCTGGCTAGACTGGTTGCAGAGATCTGGGTCCAGTCAGACTGAGCATCTGCACAGAGACACCATAACCACTCCATAGCTTATAGCGTGATGNAGAGGACAGCGCAGGCGTTTGGCTTCCCGGTCACGGCTGCTCCCCTCCCCTTCCTCTCGCCGCGCTTACTTCCGGCCACTGCCGCCGCCGCCGCCAGGATGATCCCACCGGTGCAGGCCTCCTCGCTCATCAAGGTGAGGGCGGCGGGGGGGGCCACCCGGGGGGTCCCGGGGGCGCGGGGAGGGCCGGCGGGGCCGGCAGCTTCGGCGAGTCAGGACTGGGGGCGGCGGGGGCCGGCCGTGCCTATGGGCTGAGCGAAGGGCGCGTCCTTGTCTCTGCTTCCCGCAGTTCACCCGGTACTCGGCGCTGCTCGTGGGGATGATGTACGGCAAGAAGCGATACGGTGAGTGTGGCGTCCCGGGCGGCTGCTCCCCGCTCCCCCGCGCCCGCTCCGCAAGGGCACCTTGAAATGGCCCGGCCGCCATTTCCTTCCCCCGGCCCGGCCACGGCCCTGCCGGGACGGCCCTGCTGGTGTGAAGCCACAGATCCGTGTGAAATGTGCCTTTGTGCCAGCGAAACTGGCTTTTTCCTCCTTTTTGAGCGAGCCCGCAGGCGCGGAGCTTTCTGCCGGGGGTTCGGGAAGTTGTTGTGTTTTAAAGGGATTGTGTTGATGGCAGACTACTTGAAGCCGATTGCTGAAGAAGAGAGAAGAATAGAGGCGGAGGAGAAAAAGAAACGTGAAGAACTGGAGCGGATTGCAAAAGAGATTGCAGAAGGTAGTTCCTCGGTTTAATTTATTCGTACCACGCTGTCTTGCAGGTGTTTGACTGCAGGACTGGTGTTCTGGCGCAGTGCTCTTAGGAGAACCTGAGGCCTGCGGCTAATCCCTGGAGGCAGTGGTTAGGGCCGTGTGAGGAGTAAATAGTGCTGCTGTTTAATGATGCTTGCATTTTGAAAAGTACGTCAGAGCAAGAGTTAACGTTTTTGCGACAGTCAGGACTTATTAAATGTCTGAGAATTTCCACTGAGAAAACAAACTGCTAAGTGCTGCTGGTTATTCTCAGAGGAATAAATGAATCCTTATATTAACTGCAGTGGGATGTCCCTTACTCATTTGGATGTCCGAGTCCTTTCCTCCATGCAGTGTATAAATCTCAAAAATATGACTATCTAAATTATAAGCTATTGGCAACTGCATGTAATTTCAACTTGAGACTTTTAAGTGATGTCACAGGTGTGTTGTTAGAGGTCAGCTTCATTTTTTGTATCTGTCACATGAAGAGGGTGTGCTGGAGGGCATTACTTGCGATTATTACTGCTGCTTTTGTTCTCATTTCTTTCCATCTGTAGTATTCTTGCTGCAGCATTGTTTCTCCTGTCCTTAGGATTATTTCTTGTGTCCCCTGGACGGTTCTAACAGAGGATTCTTTCCCCGCTGCTGTACAGGGGAATGTGCTCTCTGGCATTGTTTCACCTAGGGTTTTTAGGTAGACTTCAAACTAAGAAGAATTTTAAGAAAATTGATTAATAACGCAAGGTCTTCTTGGTTCAGATACACACTCAGTGACTCTTTCCATGGGAAAGAGTGACATTTGCATCACCCTAAACAGAACTAGTGTTGAACAAAACATTAAAATTAAATTAACTACACATACAGAAAATCAAATATGATTTGTATCACTCACAAGAGATAAAGCTGTTTTGCCATCTTAAATAAGTCGTCTGCATTGGTCATGGACTAAATAAATGGATCTTTTAGATGTTCTCTAGTTAGATGAAACTTTCTGTCTTTTTGGAGGTAGAGGTTCTGCTGTAATGTTGCCAGGGCACTTAGGAAATTTTCTTTATTATTTCTTTAGAACATGTAATCTGTTTAAAAGTGGCACAAAGGTGACAGGTCTGTTGTTCCCAACAATGGTTTTGGTGTGTTTTTTTTTCAGAAAAGTAGTTCTTAAACTCTCATTTTGTGCAGTGCAGTTGCTGAACATCGTTCCTTAAAGGACATACCTGTAGTGGTAGCTTTTTCTGGGCTTATTTGACTTGTCAGTTCAGAAAATTATCTTTTACTAGGGAGTAAACTTAAAAATTTGCCTTTACCTCAGAGCTATGAATTATAATTCTGTTGAATAAACAGAAGTGGGAATCATAAATACTAGCTAGAAAGAAATGACATAAAAGATAGTCTTTGATTCTGCTAATGCTTTACATATTTTAGTTGTGCATGGGAGTGGCTAATAGTCCTAACCATGTTTGTGTTTTCTTCCCTTTTAGCAAGTGAAGATTCCATACTGAAATAAACGACAGATTTCATATGAATTTCACACATGGAAATACATGGCTAGGCTCTGAGCTGTCCAGTGGTTTCTGAACTCTGTGCGATATATTCTATCAATAAAGTATTTACTACACTTCACTTCGTATTTTTGAGTGGATTGCATGGAACAGCAGCAGAAATGCTTACAGAATGTGACAGGAATCATCTGTCACAATCTAGCTATTGTTGCAACTGATTGTATTCCCCCAGCAGTATCCAGTCACTACACCCATTACCCACAGGTAATGATTGTGATCAGAAAATACAATTTGGTATATGTGGACAGGTGGGGGAGACTTGTGAGGCATTGACTGCCTGAATCTGTTACTTAAATGGCTTGACTGGGGAGTTTCATAGAATCAGAATGTTAAGGGTTGGAAGGAACCTTCGGGATCATGTAGTCTCAATGTACCCCTGCCATGGGCAGAGACACCTCTCACCAGATCAGGTTGCTCAAGACCTTGTCCAGCCTGGCTTTGATCAGTGCCAGGGTTGGGGCATCCACGACCTTCCTGGGCAACTTGTTCTTGTATTTCACTGCCCTCAGAGGAAAGAATTTCTTCCCAATAGTTAATGTAAATTTCTCTTCTTTCAGTTTGTACCCATTACTCCATGTCCTATCACTACAGTTCCTGACCAAGAATCTCTCTCCAGCTTCCCTGTGGGACCCTTCAGATACTGTAGGGTTGCTAGGAGGTCTCCACTCAGCCTTCTCCAGGATGAACAGACCCAACTTCCTCTGTCTTCACAGGGGAGGTGCTCCAGTCCTCTTATTAATGTTGTGGCCTACTCTGGGCTTGCTCCAGNGAGGTTAAACCTCTGTCCCATCCTCCATTCTGCCCTCAGAGGCGGAGTCGTGGGCGGGGAAATCAACCCACGCGATGTCATTAATCTTAAAAGTGGGTTGGGCCACCGCCACAATCCACCATCACCAAGTCCTTCTCAGGGCTGCTCTCAATCACTTGTCCTCCCAGCCTGTAGCTGTGTCTGGGTTTGCCACAACCCACGTACAGGACCTTGCACTCGGCCTTGCTGAACTTCATGGGGTTTGCATAGCCCCAGCTCTCCAGCCTGTCCAGGTCCCTCTGGGTGGCATAGCTTCCTGCCAGCNGGCCACCGCCACAATCCACCATCACCAAGTCCTTCTCAGGGCTGCTCTCAATCACTTGTCCTCCCAGCCTGTAGCTGTGTCTGGGGTTGCCACAACCCACGTACAGGACCTTGCACTCGGCCTTGCTGAACTTCATGGGGTTTGCATAGCCCCAGCTCTCCAGCCTGTCCAGGTCCCTCTGGATGGCATAGCTTCCCGCCAGCGTGTTGACTGTCCCACACAGCTTGGTGTCAGTGGCAAACTTGCTGAGGGTGCCCTCGATCCCACTGTCCATGTCACTGACAAAGGTGTTGAACAGTATCAGCCCCACTACTGACCCCTGAGGGGTACCACCTGTCACTGGTCTGCGTGGACAGTGAGCTGTTGATCACAGTTCTGCTTTTCTGTCGTCTTTTTTTCAGCTTCTCTCTCACAGTGGATTATTGCTCAATTCTTGCCTGTGGCAGGGCAGTCAGATTTGATTCTGGCTTGTCAAGCTGTGCTGTGGTCTGAGGAATTGGTGCTGACTCTAGTCAGATGTTGTAAACACTACAGATGGGCAGATGTTGTTCCTCAAACTAAGTTACAGCCAAATTGTAGTCTGTCTCTTTTATAGGGAATGACCAGCTATGTGTCCTGATTATGCAGGAGAGGTCTGCCACACTTTCCATACTGTCCTCAAAAACTGGCTCCAGGCGAGAAAGCTGTCCCTGTAAACCTGTTGAATGGTTTTCTACTGAATCTACTGAATGTTTTTTCTAATCCTATAGTTTTGTGGAAGGAGTAGAGAAAGGGGTACAGACAAAAAAGATTTTCCTCTTGCAAGTTTTATGATAGATGTTGCAAGCCACACTCAGCCCAGAAAACAGTGAAATTTGGATCTAGTACTCTCTGGGCTTCCATGGAGATTTCCTTAAGCAGGATCTGGAGATGCTGATAAGACAAAGCCCCTTTACTGAGCACCAAGACATGCAACCCACCTGCCTGAAGGGTGGAGCTGGGATCCATACACACCCTGTAGTGTTCAACACCATCACTTTGAAGAACTGATTGAAGGTTGAGTTGTTCCTCTCCAGCCTGCCTGGGAGGAGAGGAGCACTTCCTAGCCTTAGCCTGAGTCAGACTGTGGCCAACTGGGAAAAGGCAGTGAGCACTTTGCTCAAATTTGCAAGAGGTGGCTGAGGACCACGTTCTCCATTCTCCCTGGAAGTTTTTACCTCCCTCTCTGCTAGAACTGCTGTCCTCACAGCTCTGCCAGCAGCAGAGGCCTTGTACATGCTCCCACGTCTGACTGTACCAGGTCAGGCATCTCCACTCACAACCCAGCAGCGGCAGTCTAGGCGTCAGCAGAAGGAATGGCTGAAGGGCATACACATGTTCTTTTTCAGTAGCAAAGAGATCCTGTCTTGTGTCAGCTTGCCCTACCCCTTCCGTTAGGGACAGCAGATGATGACCAAGATGCAGGATTAAAAGTCCCTTGACAGTTTCTCACTCAAGCAAGCCTCTTCTTCTGCATGGAGGGAAGATTTACACTCCACCCAAGCATCTCCCCGAGAAACCTCTCCTGCTAGTCTCACAGGGATATTCATTTTCCTAACCCCCAACAACCACCTTCATAACCAAGAATGGAGGTCTGTATGTATTACCTGCTTTAGTGAGGCACTTACAAAACAGGTCCCCTCTTGTCTCCCACTGGACTTGAGAGCTGCATCAAGCCAGAGGTGAAAACACTTAACTGGAGTGTAGGTAAATATGCCATAAGCAGATTTAAATTACCTACAGCCCTCAACAGACTTTTCCCAAAATTTATTGCAATGACATACATCTTTTTTCAGGCCTAGTGTTATGACCTGCCTTTGAGGCAGGCTAACTGAGGTTCTTGTTAATAGATCCCCTGGGTGGATTAGAGCAAAACAAGAATGAATGACTGGTATGTATACACGAGGCAGGTTTATTTTAAAACTGTTTGCAGTGGAAAGGAGGTATGTAGCTGTTTTGGTTCTTTCCTACGAAAAAAAGATGCAAAAATATCCCAAGGAAAATACATAAGATAAAGAAAGAAACAGAAGGAAAGGACGAGAGTAGATAGTGGAGAGAAAAGATCAGTGACAAGACTTGATTGTTTCAATTTTGGTGTCCATGGTCATCACTCTGATGGTCACAGTCTTGATCCATTGTGAGTGGAGGCCCACACAACAAAGAATTTGATGAGTGGTATGTTCAAGCCTATGTGGGAACAGCCTGATACCATCCCTGGAGAGGGGTTTTACACTGTCTGATGCAACATATGGAAATGAGTCAGGGTAGTTCTTCAGGGGTCTTTGATAGCTTATGTTGCCTTCTAATGGCACAACTGCTGTTTGGCCCTGCTTCTTGCGACTGCATAGTTTTGCTAGTTGTCCCTTATCAGAAAAGAGGAATACCCTCAGGCCTATGTGTGAACACCCCCATACCTCTGCTGGAGGGGGAGTTTTACATTGTTAGATGCAGTTGTGCCTCACCAGAAGGAAGGAGATTGGCATGATAAAAAGCATTACCCTGCCTCTGCAAGATCTGCTTCTTATCTGCCTTTTTCACTGTCTGATGTGAAAACACTTTAAGACGTCAGTCCCAGGTTATCATGGAAACTGGCTCAACCAGCCCACCCAAGCAAAGTTCTGTCCATCACACCTGGGAAAACAGTGGACAAATCTGTTTCTTGGCCCTTTCTTTCTCCATGTCTAATATATCCAGGCAGTCAGCTCCCAATTGCAAAGAGAGACCACTGCAGGAGGAACTATGCCAAATTTCACCTGCATCTAACTGGCCAATACCTCCAGTGAGAAACACTCTCTGCTTCCCTGGAAAAGGTCCACCCTTGAGAAACAGCCTTCTGCACTGGCACTCCACTCTGAGTGTCCATGGACACCCCTCTGCATGCATGCATTCATGGTCCCCTTTGGAAATACCTGGCAGCATGCCCACCCTGAGGCTGTGAGGACAAGTTGTGCTCCCAAGTGCATGTGGGCAGACGGGGCACAGCCATCCAGAGCTCACATGGTGTGCTGGGCAGGGACTCCATGCTCCTTGTGTGAGCAACCCTGCTGGAGCACCCTGCAGTGCTCTGAGTGCTTCACATTGGCACAGGGAGCAGGAAGGTTAGCCTCCAGGTTTTATTTCCCAGAAAACATTTGAGAACACAAGGAGCTTTTCTCAGCATTTAAGTGTACAGTGTCTTGTGGTGATCTTCAAAAGCCCACTGCTTACCACTCCACCATACTGTAACCTTGTGGCATTTTTTCCATTTAAAAAAAAGGAACAAAACTTATTTGACTTCTTCTGCTGTGTGATAAAAGCTTCCCACCCCACCTGGAGTATTGCGAGCACTGCCAGTGCCCCCAAAGGACATGGAACTGTTCGAGCAAGTCCAGAGGAGGCCACAACATTAGTAAGAGGACTGGAGCACCTTCCCTAAACAGGCTGAGAGAGCTGGGGCTGTTCAGCCCAGAGAAGAGAAGGCTGCTGGAGACTTCCTAGCAACCTTGCAGTATCTGAAGGGTCCCACAGGGAAGCTGGAGAGGGACTCTGTCAGGAACTGTAGTGATACAACAAGGACTAATGGGTACAAACTGAAAGAGGAGAAATTTACATTAACTATTGGGAAGAAATTCTTTCCTGTGAGGGTGGTGAGACACTGGAACAGGTTGCCCAGGGAGTTTTGGGTGCCCCAACCCTGGCAATGTTCCTGGTTGGATAAGGCCTGGAGCAGCCTGGTCTGGTGGGAGGCGTCCCTGCCCATGGCTGTGAGGTTGGGACTAGACGATCTTAAAGGTTCCTTCCAACCCTTAACATGCTAAGATTCTTAATGAAACTGAGACATACAGCATGGAGCCACTTCCTGTGGCATGTTAACTTTCATGCAAGTGGACAAGTTTCTATATTTTCCTGAAAGACAAATTGCCTCTCACAGAATTGCTGCATAGTGATTGAAGATTACATCTTGCTTACTACACCCAGACAGATAAATGATCACCAGGTACCACCACAGCTAGTTTTTCTTTTAATTGCAGTATTATTGTAATGCAAAACAATATTCTGAAGGGTAAAGCCATGAAAGTAGCAGGAGTAATAGAAGAAGAAAATCCCCAGCAAAACAGATCTCCAAACAGTTTTAAAAAAGAAAGAGGGGGGGGGGGGGGGGAAGCAGGGGCAGAGAAGAGTGTCTCTACTACTACAAGAGTGTAATTGAATGTTCTAACATATTTGCACAAATAAACATGAAAAGTATCTGAAATAAAAGAGTCACAAGTATGGAGGATAATCTAAAAAACCAGACATCTCAGAAAAGGAAGAGGAAAGAAAGGACAGTTGGTTCTGATCAATTGTGTTAAATAACTGGTATTATGAGGCAAAAGAGAACAAATTTATGAGACGCCATGACTCAGGTTGCTTGGTTAATTGTATGAGGAACTGTAATGGGTGATGATAACACTGTCCTCTTAGAATGATACGTGAAAGAACAAGGCTTCAATTAGCACACAATGTGGATCCTGCTCCTGAGAAGGCAGCTAGTGTGTGTTGCCTGAATGGCTCCATGCTTTGGGGTAGCAACCCATCCAGATTCTTGAAGTGAATGCAGAACTATTATCTGTCAGATTTTTTCTTGGATTTACATGGAATAGTAACATTTTAGAGCAGTTCAAAGGTTTACTATGGTCAGTTTTCATGCTTTATTTTTACCCTCAGATTTCTTTCTGGTATCCTGACAGATATAGGCTTAGATAAGATAAATTTATCTTTTCTTCAGTTTTCCTACTCTGCAGGCTATCATTGCATTCATTGTCAGTCTAATGGGGTTGTATGGAGCAGGACTATCCCCATCAGCTTTGGGGTAAGACATGTTTCCGTGCAGGAAAAATGCTCTTCCATAATCTTGCAACCTGATTTATTGAGCCAACTGTTGTTCTAATTTGCCACATGCCATCTGACAGCAGGTACATTAAGTGGAGGACAGGAGATGGGGCAGAAATGGCTCCTTACCATCAGGAAGCAATGCAATTAAGGCAAACAAGATCTAGCCCTTCCTGGGTTGGTTGCAAGCCTAATAAATTATCAGAGTAGTCCAATCTGGAATGTATTTGTGTACCATGATTTTTTTTTTTTTTTTTTTTT
>VZTH01001093.1:11705-102004 GCA_013397815.1 Aleadryas rufinucha | reverse complement strand
TTTTTTTTTTTTTTTTTTTTAAGTGTGGGCATTCTCATTTTGGGTGGCATATATTGCAGTTATAATAGGTCTAAAGTATGCTACAGGTTCTGGAAGCTGGCGCTGTTCCTCCGTTACAGGTTATTTTGCCTGCCATATAAAAAGAAACACAGAATTAGAGGCACAGTCCTAAGTTTCCCTGTCAGTCATTGCAGGAGTTTTTTAGAACTTTTATGTTATCCAGTGATCAGTGTAGGTCGTACCTATAGCATCCTGCCTAGAGCTGTCTGCTATGCAAAGTAATTGTGCATGGAAAGAGTATTGAAAAGAGTATTGTGGAGTTAGTGGAAATCTTCTTGGCTTGAATATCAATTACTTATTCAGGAAATAATTCTTCAGAAATGTTCTAAATCATAGTTAAAACACCTACTTTTGATATTTTAAGTTAACTACTGTGAATTAAACTGAAATAAAATATCTAGACAGTTCTAATAATTTCTAAACTGTGTCATTTGAGCAATGTCCACACCATGGGCTGTTGGAATTTAGGTCCAGTTTGGAACAAAAGAGGAGTTCAGATACAGACTCTGTGGAGTGAAGGCACCCAGCCATGGCAGATATTTGATCAGACATTTGGGAGAGGCCAGGAGAACCTTCTGCTTCTGCCTTTCTGAGAGTCAAACAAATCCTCAGGCTATCAGACAAGCTTTCACCCAAAGCCCACTACAGCTGGTGGATTTCAGTACAACGCAGGCTGGGCCAACAGAAAAAGAAAACTACATTCAACCAAAATAAATTGCTACTGGGTACTGCCAGCACTGCTTGCTTCTAGGTGGTACGTAATCTGGGCAAGAAATGGGATGAACCATTATTTCTTAAGTGTTCTCCTAAGACTGTGTTAACTTTTCTTAGCTTCTGCTTCAGGACCTGTGGGACAGCAGATCTGCCACAGCTTCTGTGAACAAAGGGATGTTTCCCTGCTCTTTTCCAGTGCCAGCAAATGATATTCCGCTGTCCCCAGGTGCACAAGAATTCATGCTGAATGTATTCTCACTAGTTTCTCACATACTAGTGTTTGGGAACTTAAGCTGGCGTCCTTTTTGACAACCTGTCATGGTGTCAGGTTTGAAGGCAAGGTGCCTTAACCCTGCCAGTGGAGCCAAATTTATGAAACTTGTTCTGGGCATCTTACTCTGCTGTGTCAGCAAAGCTTGCTGTAGATCTGTGACAGTATTCATAGGCATGTTTTTGAGTTAGGAATGAAAAGCTAATTACTTTTTCTGACCTCTCTTTGCAGCCATTTTCTCTTCCTCTTTTTTCTTCTCTTCCTCCAGAGCTTTAATTTTTGCATCATACTCATCAGCACGAGTCTTCCACTCATTTCTGTTGTTCAGCAGCCCATCAAGCATAGGCTGAATTTCCTCGTGGAAACGGGAAAATTCCTAATCAAAACACACCTCTCAATACAATGCAGTGCAGAGGGAGTGCTTGTCCATCATACCCCAGGATAGACCCTGACACCTCACACCCAAAGCTGATGCTTTGCAGAAAGCATTAATGGCAGAAAGAGGCACCATGTTGCAGTGCCCCAGAAAAGGGCAGATGTTCCTTCATTGACCTGTCCCTCTCCCCAGGAGTGGTGTTGCTGCACCAGGACTCAGTCACCTGGGATTTCAACCCCTGTTGGTAAGGATGGGGTGTGTAAGGGTGCACTTTACTTACCTTATAGACAAATGTGCACACAAAGTCAATGAAACCCACTTGAAGCTTTGGAAGCTCAGCAGCTTTCCTTCGGTCCATCATGGGCTGTGGGAGGACACAAATTCACCATGATTTATGAGATCACTTAATTGAAAAACACACCTCTATTTTCTCCCCAAAACTGCCTTGTTGTGTCAGCCTGGCATTTCTGTCGTGCTATCCCAAAAAATGTCCATCACAGCATTCTTCCTCAGCTGCAGAGGAGTGAAGTGGGCTCATTTCCATTGCTATTTTAGCAGAAATTTGAGACAGCATTTCAAGTGTCTATGGATGGGGAGGAGAACCACAAGTTTTTCCCTTGTGCCTCTCAAACAGATACCAGAAAAGGTTCATGTTATAAAGTGTTGAAGAGGTTTTAAATTCTCTAAAACATGACTGATCAAGAAATTGTATTCTTACAAGATCTTGTTGATTACTATATAATTTGTGATGCCACTGTGGGTAGAGGGGGTTAAAGAAAGTCTACTTAAAAAAAAAAATCAAACCACACAGGTGGAGGCCACATCAAGGAATGACTCCTGGTTCTTTCAGTGTCAAATTTATCGAAATAAAAAAAATGTTAGAAATGCCCTTCCATTTTTCAATAATTCCTTGACTCTATGAAGTCTGTGTTTGTGGTATTTCTCTTTATTGGAAACTCTTCTTTCTTCTGTGACTGTTTTTATTTAGTTTTTCACTTTTTCTGTAAGGGACGTGCACAAAATCTCCAGGGGGTCAGTCACCCTTTGATGGTTCACAGTCACTGAACCCATCTAACTATATGGACAGCTGGACAAGAGGCACTGGGCACAGCCAGAGATGCTCTTCACTATCTCAGAACACACCTTTCTAATGGAAAACATGGTGATTTCAGGCAGACACAGAGCACTCAGAGCAGCACTGCTTGTAGTAAGTGTGTAGTTCAGAGCAGCACTGCTTGCTGTCTGAACTGCCTGGTGCTTGCACGGTACTTACAATGGGCTGTTGCTGAAGGACGCTTATTTCTAAATCTCCTTGCTCCCAGAACTCAGCTGCTACCAGTAGAGCTACCTACATTGACAAGGAGGGAAAAAGAAAAGTTAATACCAACTTCAGCATCATAACTTGATGCACTTTATGTCTCCATTCTGAAGCAAATCTCACTTCTAATCCTTCTATTTCTTCTAGCCCAACCATAGCCCCACTCCTTCTCCTGGGAAGGTCAGCTGCGGCAATAGGATTGCACCTATCTAGTGACAGCTCAACAGTCCTATTGATCTCATTACTCCACTCCTCATCTATTAAGAAACATTTCCAGTGTATTCCCCTCTAGGATTTGCTTACTTGTGGGCCACCTTGTGGGTGTCTATTTTATTTTTTTTCTGTTGTCTTTTCGTCATGCTGAACAGGAAGATAGGTTTTGTTTGTTTTACCTTCCTTTAAATGTTAGTGTTTATTATTTAATAATTACTCAAGTACAGTTCAGGAATGAACTCCTAAAGGAAATCAAACAACTGAGAAAACTGCAGGCAGGTATTGTTGTAATAAAGACAATGCATATGTTATATCTAAAAAATCTCACTGTGACCCAAAAATCCATATAACTGGGAGGTTTGTTTTGTTTTTTGTTTTGTTGGTTTGTTTTTTTTTTAACCTGAATTGTGTGCAGAACTCACAACTACAATCTGAAAGACTGGTTAATCCATCAAAACCATAGCGATTCCTTTTGGTAATTTTGGTGGAAGATTTGATTTTTGATTTAACTTCTAGCTTAGAAATTGCATTACTTTGAAGTATAAGCTACAGAAATCTAACAGGATATCAAGCACCTGACCTTACTCTGGACTTCCCAAGGCTTTGTGATAGCTGACAAGTCACAGGCAGTCATCATCATGGCCCTAAAACCAGGAAAGAAATTAATTTATTCCCTATTTTTTCAGGCTCGGGACCCTCACACCCCAGTATTGTATCAGGTATCCCCTGGCCCCTGCTGAATTGATAGATAAAGAAACATATGTTGCTGCAACAGCCTTGGTTCTGACTGGAACATTCATCAAAGGTTGCTCTCTTGATTAAAATGGAATTAAGGTGAGGAATGGAATCATATACTTGCTTCTGGCACTAAGATATTTTCTGCTTTAGTCATTGCTGGGCTGAACTCCATGACTTCTGAGTAACACCTTTGGGTCCCTCATGGGTGTGTAGCAGTGCAGTCTGCGGTGAGGTTGTGAGAGCAATTCATCACCACTGTAGGGCATCCTGCGAAGTGTCTGTCTGGTCACAACAGCAGCATTGTGCAACTCAGATTCGTTGCCACTGGGAAGAACAGCTAATGGATTGGATGTCCCTGTTTGTGGCCTACAGGGTGACCTGGTAGGAGAATATAACCAGAAGGGATCCTGCATCTCCTTAGGAGTACATGACCAACATGACACTCATTTGGATGAAGAACCTCTTTAAGCTTTTTTCTCCTGGGTTTTTTTTCCCTGCTTCTCTAGAAGATTAAATGTGAGTGGCCAGTAATATATCACTTGATGACTTTGCACTAAGTGCAGCACAAAGTGTGTGGTGGAGCTCTTGTCAGGTGTCCACATCACTAACCTTTCCCCAGAGCCAATTACTCACATCAGAACCTCTTTCTTTGTTGTCTGTAGAGACAGATACTCAGTCCAGGCAGTCGCACCGTCATAGGTCTTAGACTCATCAACGATCTTTTGAAACATTGTTCTCTTTCTTTGGAGGGGGGGTGAGGCAGGTGGGGGAGGAAAATAGGGGAAAAAAAGACAAATCTATTAAACAATGAAACAAATATGATAAACAGGTGGCTGATCCTGGTGTTGGTAACCCTTCTAGAAGGGTTTCCAGTCGTTGCTGTCCTGGCACTTACATCCTCAAGGAAGCCCCCAGCAAAACCAAGAATCATCATCTGCTCTCTTAACTATTATAAATGCCTTAAAAATAAGTACAGTGGTGAGACATCAGCAGGTCCTTGAAAGTATGACCTACTGCAAGTTATGTCAGCTGAGAAATTCTTCCACCTTTGTTGGCAGTACAAGAAGTCTTTTTCCTTAAATGTTAAGCAAACTGCAGAAACCCAGAGCTAGCTGGAGTACTTCTAAAGCTACCTGGCTTTATATACTTAGTCAGGCATTGTTAGCCTTATTTATATAACCTAAATATATAGGGAGTTCTGAGGAATGGTTTATACACAATACACCCTTGTTTGAAGTGGCATAAGATCTGGAGAAACCTGATATTTCAATATTAGCAGAGAAAAGTTAGGCCATATCACGAAGTGACATGCATGTGTTCTCTCATCAATAATCCTGTGTTTTAGCTCAACCAAGCCTTTGCTTGCAGTTCACTTTGCCCAAGGAGGGCAAGGACTAGTTTGTTCCCAGCTGGTGAGGAAGTGGTGGTATATAGATAGATGGTGCCAGAAAGATATTGCATCTCCACAGTAAAAGTTCTGGATATTCCAACCTCCCTCAAATTCCTCTTTTATGGACTGTTCAAATTTTATGTAATTATACTGCAGTGCAAAACACAGAAGCAGTCTCTGGTCTTGACATGGTATTTTGAAAGCACATTTGGAAAGCTCCTTGCTATTTAGGAAGTTATATGCCATTGAGTTTCAGCCTTATGTCCCAGAAAGTTAGCACATGCTGCTCCAAGATTTTGGCTTTTTTGGCTTTTGGGTGTGAAATAGACTATGAGCTGGACATTAACCTACAATGAACTATTTGTTATTTGTGCCATGCCACTGTCACAGAGAAGTTAGTACAGTTCTGGCCAGGCCATTTGCAATTTAGGAGTATTTTCAGAGCTGAAATGCTAGGTAAGAAAAAAACCAAACCAAAACAATCCTGACATTTCTTCCCATAGGGGATCACATAGCCCTGCCTTGTTCGAAATTGAGGGCTAAAAAGTCCTGTGTACAATTTAATTGAGTAGAAGTTCTAAGTTCTTTTGAATGATTTGAGTTCTCCCACCAGCTCTGAGGTCAGTATTAAGGGCATTCTCCCAGAGCCAGTGTCTGTGAAGAGAGCTGCTGCACAGGTGGGAGGCTTTCAGCGCAAAGCATCACATTTGGCCTTTGTAAAGGGCCAGCTGCTTTCTGCCTCTCACACACAGTGTACATGACTGACTTACTTGAAGTAGAGTGCCAGGTCTGTTGCTATAATGGCAATTTCCATCAGGTGAATCACATGCTCATGCTGTCTGCGGTTGAGGTTCTGACATATATTCAGTGACTGAAAAGCAAAGGAAAAGGAGTTGCAAAATTCAAGCTCCATGTTGTTATGAGTTCCTGGCCACCTCCCTTTCCCAAATATATTCACTTTTTTCTTTCAGAAGTTCAGCTTGCTCCTCTCAAGTGCAAGGGGTGTGAGCCTGTTCATGGTATATAGTGCCACTTCCCCTTTAGTTCACTGAACAGGGGGAGGTTGTTACACAGTGTCTCTACACTAACCCCACCCCATGACTACAGTAGAAATTTGCCTGAAATTAAGTTAGCTGTGGGAATGTGTCAGCCTTGGCTCTGTCAGAGGGGCTACAGGAGAACAATCCTGTATTTAACATATTCCTGTGGGGATAACAATGTAGCTTCTGAAGAAACCAAGCCATGCATTTAGGAAGCCTATGTGCTTTGGTCCTGACTGAGCATAGAGTCCTTAGGAAATTAGGCATCTACAGTTTCTTGGCATCCAAGCCAGAGAAAGGTCTTGTGCGGACAGCTCTGTTGTTAATGAAAAACTTCCCTAAAAGTAAATTATTCATGCTCTTATACTACTGTTCATTACCAACCTCCTCAGAGAGCAATAATTTTCCAAATTCCAAGTGATGTCTCTCTAAAATTGAGGATCCATGAAGTTTAGCTAAAGGATTTTGAGATCTGGTTGCATAAAGGAAAAATTGAAGATATTAGTGCAGCACTTAAAAATGAAAACAAGTGTCTCATTTTGTATTTAATTTCTGTCACACACATAAGATCAATTCTTTTTAAAAGGCTTATGAGTAGAACTTTTTAATAGGTAATGACTTTAGTCTAATAAAAGACTTACGTGACATCACTTATAACTCTTCGGACACTGTAAAACAGTCTTCCAATTGCAAATTTCACTCCAACTATTGTTTATGACTGCAGTGTAATTACTTAGCTTTGTAAGTTTGTTTAATAATTACATGTTGATATCTGGTAATAGGAACAGAAAAACCTGCAATCCTTGGACACCTTCCTAGCTGAAAAGCAAGGCCCTCTTGTATCAAAAACACAAGCCAACTTCACTAAACATTTTTCCAAAGCTCCAGGAAACATGAGACAATACAGCCAGCAAACATTGCAGAAGAGCTGTGATCTGACTTCTTAAAGTGAGCAACAGAGTCCTGACTAGGCAACAACATCATGCAGTTGTTTATCTGTAGCTAATGACTACCTACTGAGAGCAGCATTCTCATAGGTGCTTTGTTTCTGTTGGTGGTGAGGGCAATGCCATGCATAATGCTTTCTCCATAGATACAGCCAAAACTGGTCATCTTATGTCCAGGGTGCTTCTGTTGGTATCCTAAGTCTCCTGTAATGCTCAGGATACTGAGTGCCTGCTCTGCACCTGTTCCACACAGTAATGGTAATGAAGAGTTTTGCTTTAACCAAAGGAGGTTTGCTAGGAGGTAAAGAAAGCCCCAGAGAGCACAGCAAATTTTCCCCACCAGCCGAAGCATGAGCCCAAACACTGCAGAAAGCTGAAAAGCAAGGTAATTTATAAAAGAAGGTTGTCACCCTTGTGTATCAAATGGAGCTGTACTGGAGTTTGGTGTGATCACAGCCTGATTCCACACCAAGTAGGAGCAACAGAAAATGGTTTGAAGTGGTAAGAAAATGCTTACTTCATTTGGTAGAGGTTGTTGGTTCCCCTGTGGTCAATATCGTGGCACAGAGCAGCAGTTACCATTGCAAGGGCTTCAAGGTCTGTGTAGTAACGCTTCAGTTTGCCAGTCTGGAGGGAGAGAATTTAAATGCTGTATGTTAGCATCTCTAACAGGAAAAGGTACTGAGCGGTGACTGCTCTGTGCTGGGGATGTCCTGGGACAGTCCAGGAGAACTGAAAATATTTGTGAACTGAAATGCAATACATGGTAGACAGGTTAAAATGGGGAATCAGCTAGAAACAAAATATTTCAGGCCCAGGCAGGCACATCTGTAGTATTTATCTGCTTGATGCACACCTGCAGGGTTGGCTACCCACTGCTATAGGAGCCTTGTGCCTTAGGATTCACCCAGGCTGTCGTAAGTGCCCCTCCCAGTCACTGGACACAAAGTAGTTTGTGAAAAAGTTCTGCATCTTTCTGGGCAATGTGGTTGTCAAGCTAAATCACCCAAAGGATTGTCCAGGGGTGGTAGGCATAAGTCTGCTGCCAGATGTGGGGGCAGATGTGTGACAGGTGCCTGGAACCATTTTCATTGGTTGGTCAGTCCCTGGTGTGGAGCAGCAGTCTGACACCTGTTTTTCTTGTTTAGGTATCTGTTGCCCTGAGGACGTGTGAGAACTGGCACTTGCCATGTTCACACTGGCAATAGACTTACACCTCTGTCTGTCCTGGGTGGGAATGGAAGGAGTGAGGTCGTGTCCATCCCAGCCAGCTGACTTTGGTCTGGCTCTTACTGTCAGAATCTATTGGAAGAACGGAAGTCCTGTAGTGTCTCTCCTCTGCTCTGCAGAAGGATTTAATCTGGAATCTATTCAACACCATACACATCTGTATCTATGAGAATTAAAGCTCTCCATTCACTGGCCAATATTGACCAAAGATTTCTTCACATGTAATGCACTGGCCATCACTTCAGGCAAATGGAGACCTCATTTAGCAGGACCGGTGCTAGGAGTGACAGACCTTTTTCCTACAGCAGGGTTCAAAGGGAGCCCAGGTGCAACAGAGGACCTGCTGTAAGTAAAACTGTGCCACAGAATTAACCGGGGTGGTGTCACCTTACCATGAGGAGCGTGAACATAGTCTGTGCAACATTGAAGCCGTGACGCCAGTTGTGGTAAGTTATCTTCCGGTAGCCTTTGCTGACGGAGTACACAAACCTTACCAGAACCTGCCAGGGGGGAAGAGGATGTTAGTGTGGGTGATGATGCTGCTGCCTGTTTATCTTGCCATAAGGGTCATGTACAGAAATCATGCAGGAGGTTCAAACCAGCTCTACAGAGGTGGGCCCAGAGACTGATCAGAAGCTGAAATATCATCAGGCTACCCTGACAATACAATGTTGTTAAAATAAAGCCTAGTAGAGAGCAAAAGGGGACACTAAAATATAGCTGTTTTCTAATGTATTTTCTTTTTTTCTTTTTTTTTTCTTTTTTTTGGTAAGAAAAATAAAATCACAGAGATGCCTGTATGATAAACAAGAATCAGCTCTAGAGAGCTGATTTCTGTTTCTAGAGAAAAAGTTATTTCATTTTACTGTTTGTGAATTTATTGAATTTTTGTGTTTCTCTAGGTTCTCACTCATAAGATTTGTCCCTTTGTCTTGTGATTTATTAATACTGATATCTCTCTTCAAGAGATATGGATCCATAGATGTAGAGATGAATGACATTTATATCACTGAAAGAATTACAATATAGAGCGTTAAACAGAAAACTGCTTTTTTCCCTCTGCAGTCTACTTCTCCATGTGTACTACCTCTTGTAGCTATGCAGGTTTTCTCATGAAAAAGCAAATTATTTATGAATGAGTATTCATTTCTTTAAATCTCAGCTATGAGAATTACTGCTTTTCACACCTGATCCAGGGGTTAGTTGTTCCGGAGTAGATATTTTGGGTATTTTTGACACTGACTTTCTACGTATAAGAATCATAGAGTTAATTCCCATTCACTTCCCTCCCACGCCATCTCGCCTTTCCAGGGTGTAAACTCTTCCTGCAGTTACCTCCAGATCCCACTAGATGGAAATCGACTTCACATGATGTGCAGAGAAATCCCCTGCGGAGCAGCAGAGCTGCTGAAACGCCACTTTCACAATTCCTATAGGGTTTTGAACTGCAAAAGTCGTGAGTTCGCACGCCAGGGCTTATGGGGCCCTTGTTCCCACAGGTCCACATCATTCCTGTCGACAAACTGGTGCCAGCTGCGCCGCATGAAGGCACATCCGTGCTTGCATGGGGATGAAAAACAAAGGGACTTGGCAGAGCGGGTTTCAGCACATCTTGGCTGAGAACTGCAGGGTACATACTCTAGCAAAGGAAATAGGCACACAGGTAGGGCACTCCCCGTGTTGCTGCTGGGATGTGCTTTTTACACTGCTGCAATGAGTGGCACTGGATACGGAAAGTGCAAGCAACCTTTTTCAGGGGCCACTACGCACCCATTCATATAAGACCTCATAGCAAACCCACATCTGTGGCAGGCAGTGAGAAGTGGAAGAGAGCAAGAGAGGCCAGCTTTACACTCCAATCCCACATGAGAGACCGTTCCTGCCCTCAGCAGAGTGAGGGGCCGCAGGACACTGACCCCCTCCCTGCAAGCCCCCTTGAACCGAGTCCCGTGGCTGCTCTGTGAGCTGTGCTGGGCACACACGGGAACCTCAGTCCCAGCACCAGCATGGGTGAGTCTGCTGTACATCCAAGACAGGAGATCCTAGCTTTTGCCAGCTCATACCTCCTGTGGGATCTGGAACTTTTTCACCACGCCAAGCTCGTAGTACATCTGAATGCCACACTTCACCAGCTCTAGCTCGGTGCAGTCAAAATCAGAGAACCTGAACTCATAGATTTCAAACTTAGTGGGCCCCGGGAGTTCTTCTTTCTGTAAGAGAGGTGAGCTGGTTTATTGCTGTGCTACTCATGTCATTCCTAAGCTTTGCTAAATAAAAATATATCAGTCAGATGCTGCTTTTCTTTTAGAATGTAACACATAAATAGACTGAAATGAAGCTTTTCATGATAACCCCATTAGTGGAGGAAGAGGGAGGGCAGTTTTGGTCAAGTGCAGGAAATATTGTTTGTTTCCTGTTAAGCACTTGATTTGATATAGTTTGAAGACTTAGAATGGGGGAAGACTTACAGCCCTCCTTAATTACTCTGAAGAACAAAATGCATGACAAACCAAGGTGGCTGACATGTTTCCAGACAGACTTTGAACCCCTTGAGATAAAGTGATAGAGAGCAGGGACTCACCAGGAGCTGTAGAAGGCCATTGCTGAGACATAATTATGATAATCTTAAACTCATGGAGCAGAGGAGGGCAGGGTATGCTTTGCTTTCACCCTTCACCAGGGATCAGCATGCCAGCACTGGGAACTCTTCCCTACATCTATGCAGGCAATATTTGCTTGCTAGGGCTGTTCTTTCCAGCAGTGCATTGTTCTTACCAGAATGCTTGCCAGCTCCTCTTCGTCACACTCGCTTGGCTCCTTCCCCAGCTTTTCTCGTGTTGGCTGCAAAGAGCATGGGTGTGTTAAGCAGACAACTGAACCCCACTGAACTTTGCACTGGGCAGCTTTGGGGCAATCTAGGGCAGCTCTCATATGCAAATTGTGCTTCTTTCCTGGACCTTACTTCAATTCCTCGTCTTTCAGCACATTTTTCCTGGTAGTGTTCTCCCTCTCCTCGGTTTTGTTTTGTGTTTCCCTCACTTGCAAATGTCCCCCTAGAGCCAGTGTCACAGCTGGGTGCTCTAACTTCACAACCTCAGCACTAAGGACGTTTAGTTCCTTTAGTCTGTTCCACCCCTACAGCTCTGCCCTGAGTAGCAGCTATGCAAGCCCACTTCCAAGACTGGCTTTGCTGAGGAAATTAGAAAGAACATAGTGGCACAGTGTGCCAAAGTGGAGGGCAGACCACAGAACAAAAGGAAAGACTTGTTCTTGCCCCTGTGCAGTTACTAGGGCCCAGGTACTGCTGCCACGTTGTGGTGGCTGGAAGCATTTCTGTGAAATGGGAGACCTGTATATGTGCCATAAGTCATGGGCCAGGCCAGTACTTGGGTGTGTGCTTCACGTTGCGAGGCATTACCAGAATTTCCTGGATTTCATCCTTGTCACATTTCACGTGGTAGAGCACCATGTCCTGAGCAATGTCCTTACGATTCTCCAACTTGTTCATCTTATCATATGTGTCTGTATTGAGCACAGACCAACCCAGGAACTGTGTCAAGGACTTGGTGAGGGGAAGAGAAGGAAAGAGTGAAATAGCCATAACATCTGCTCCTCAAAGACCCAGCATTATGACACTGTATGATACATTTCTAAAGAAACACAAGCTTGGCTTTGGCCACAATCCTAGCAATGAGCAACCATGTCTTTGCTCCCAGCTATGACTTGCTCCTCAGCAAAGCAGCTCCTCAGCTGTTGGATCTGCCTAAGCCTTGAGACCATGCATGCTGTGGAGGCTGAAGAACCCTCTGTCCAGTTCAGAGTACAGAAGACTATTTCTGTGTTGCTGCAGGTGTCTCCATGCCTGTGGAAAGGTTTCTGTCACAATGGTGACAGCAGGTCAGGAACCCTGATATTAAAGGAGAGCAAGGTGGTCTCATCACCTCTCACATGTGTTTACTCACATCCTGTGTTTGCTTTCAACTTGTTTGCTGTCCAATGGCCAGTTCAAACTGATTTTTTTTTCCCCACGGTCTTTTTGTTTGAAAATAAATGTCTATTTCAGGAAATGTCCTGATTGATAACAGATGCCAATAGCTAAATACTTATATTTCATTGAAATTAGCATAGGAGCATTTCTAAGCAGCAAGATCTTTAGTCACTGTTGGTAGATTCAGTAGCTGGCCTCCCTTTGTATCCTAGCTATACAGATAGTTTCTGTGTAATTTTTTGAGGGACTTGCCCAGCCAGTGAGAGCCAGCAGTCAGGTACGTGAACACAGGTGAGAATGGTTGTGTTGGCACACAGCAGCTGCTCATGGCTAGGTGTGCAACCCAAGAAGGCTGAAACAAAATCACATGAACGCAGATGGGTTTCCCATATCAAACTCCCCCAGTATTTCAAAGAGTTGCTTTCAGAATTTTCAAGCCAATGTGTAACATCTCTCTAAGCAACAAAGATACCCACCGAGCTGCAAAACACTAGGGAAGCTTTGCAGGTGTACATGGAGCAATAGTGACCTCTTCAACCATATGAATTTCTCCCAGCAAGAAACTATACCTCCATGAGGGTTTCATCCTGTTCATCAAAAGGTTTCCCATCTTTTCTGTTATAAAATGTGACAACGCCAACAATTTCTTCCCTTTTATTCACTATTGGCATGGAGAGAACATTTTTGATAGTCCATCCTGATTCATCTAGAGGACCTTCCTTGAAGCAACAGCAAGCAGAAAGACATCAATGTACTTAATATGTTTTCTAAATACAGGAGCACTCCGATTTTACATTAAGACTACAAACAAAAGAAGTATTTATGTGCCTGATATTGACGCTACATTACATTTCTGCAAAAAAAAAGTTGAATCCTTGATAGAACTGGAAGTTTTCACGATACCTGAAAGTTAAACATCTCATCTGAAGTAGCATTCATAATGTTGCAAATCTAGGGGATAACACAAAAGTAAAAGTATTACATGATGGGCAACGAGAAGTTTAACTGCCAAAACAAAGGACTGAACTGCTGAGGAAGCAGCATGAGTATTATTCATCTTAGAAAGGCTTGACGAATCCTAGGTTAAGTACTTACAAATCCACTTTCAGCCACATAGGCTGGCAGTCCAGTAACTAGTGCCCAGTGATCCGGGGTAGGATTTCTAATGAAAGAAAAATGTATAAGGGAAATTAAAGATATATATTTACTGAAGAAAGATCATGGAGCTGAAGTGTGTTCAGCTGATTGCACAATCCAGGTTTAGACCTGGAACCCCCAGTCCATAAACGGTCCTGTCACTCTCAAAGGATCCATGTGCGCAAGCAAAAATTTTCCACATAAGTAAATACTTTCCCTTCAAGGATTCAAGACAAAATAACTGATAAAATATCAGTTTGCAGAGACTTAATAAGAAGTCATTCCTGAGAGTGAGGGCCATGTTTCAGACCTTCAACACAGAGAAAGATAAAAGGAGGTTCCTGGCTAAGGATGTCTGCCAGCCTGAGCTTTGAACACTGCCGTACCCAAGAAATGGGGGGCCTTTTTTGCAGCACATATTCTAATGTAAAGCAGTGTTACCAGAATTGGGCAAAACCCCTCTAATGTCAGATTTTCCTAATCTGCCCAAGGCTGCTCTGAGAGATTCAAGAGGAGAGGGCAGTTCTCAGGAAGAGGGACTCCCAGTGTGTCAGGAGGGGAGAAGAGGTTAGAGGTAGCCTTAAGATGGGGTCAGGGATAGAAGGATTGGAGAGAAGTGAGGAAGCCTCAACACAAGGGCATCCTGGGTGGGGCTCACCCACTGACACAGGGAAGGCATGGAGGAGAGTGATGCCTCAGCCTGGCAAGGAAGATGGAAAACTGCAGGCAATCAAGGCAGCTCACTTCTGCATCTAAAAAGAGTCACTGGTTGCAGTGAATTTTGGAGCCTGACTTCCAAGTCAGGATTCCAATGCCCTTCAGGAAATCTTTACCCCACAGAAATGTGAGTTGAAGCACCAACTTACATTCTGGCTCTTGGTCTTCTATCAGTCCTTTGCATTTCTCCACATAGGATGTCTTTAAACTATGGTGAACCTTGTTTTTAGCTACACCCTGTGTCAATATCTAGCATACAAGGACTGGGCACTTACGGAATGACTTTAATGTCTTCTTTTCCATGTAATATATAATCAATGACCTTGTAAAAGACTATTTCCTACAAGTAAAAAAAGGAGTGGTGTTAGAATGTGTGGTGAGACAATTCATCCAGACAGGAGAGAGTTAAAGAAACCTTGTTTTCACATACCCTGCCATCTGGGGTTCGAGGTCCTGAGTAGGGGGGTACTTCTCCCAACAGGACTGGCCACAGGTCAAAAAATTCCTGGTTTTAAAATTAAAGAAGTGTTTTTAGAGTAGAAAAGTGCATTCTGTCTCAAGCCTCAAAGTAACCATTGCTCTACCATGCTGGGTTTGGTGTTGTGTAAACAAGGCAGGAAACAGTAAAACTAATTTGATACTAGGCAGCAGAATGGTACCCAAATATCCAAATCTGGAGTGTCAGGGGCATTTATATGGCTGCATTTGATCATATACTGCCTGTACACAGAGTGCTGATTCATTCCACGGACAGTGAGTACTAGCTGTACTTAGAGCAGACAGCTATGACAATGTTTTTATGTTCTTCATTTTCCAGAGTGTGACTATAGGCTGACCTACTGCTTGCCAGATTAAAGAAGTGAAATACTTCTTTTGCTTTTTTTTCTCTTAGGCTACATTTTAATGTTGATCAAAGTGTCTTTAGCTTACACTAATGATCTTTTAACATGCCTCTTCACAAGACAATACGCTACAAGAGCTCAGTCAACAAGATGGTCAGCCTGACCATGGGACAAACAGGGCTCCACTGGCAAGGATGCTGTATAACCCCCACATAAAGTTTGCCAAAGGTGTAAACAATCAGACCAAATCAGAGGTAACTTCAATTCTGTCAGCTTGTGTTCATGAAGCCAGATTTCATCTAAAAACCTGGATATTTGTGAGCATGAATGAGTCCTTGAGGAAGGTGGCTGCTTTGTTGATGGGGGTTTTCACAGGTGTCTCACTACACTTCTGATACCCACAGACTTTGTGAGGTTTTGTTTGTGCTGCAGGCTTTGACCAGGATTGCCACAGTCAAACACATCTTCCCCTCCTGTGTCTTCCCAGCCTCAGACAGTCCCATTCCAGGGAGAATCTCTTCCCCTTTACTCTGTTTCTATTATCTTAATCTTTGCACAATAAAAAAATGCCAACCAAAGTAGGAATAATGGCTCAAAGTTAGCTCGCACTTTCACTGCCTCAGTAAATCTTACCTGCAAGCATCACCCCTCCGAGGATAGTAGGAATCAGAAAGATGTACAAGCACTCATGTGAACACTCACCTTCTGCTTTGTCATGTCCAGGAGACCCACCGAGTACCGGTCACAGTTCAGGTATGCCCTCACTGTATAAAAGGCCTTGTGGAACTGCCTCTCAATGTCCGTCAGTTCCTCAAAAACCTTATTAGCTGACCATAGCAGCACCTGCAGGAGAAAATCAAAATGTAAGCACAGCCTTTCTCAGAGATGGGCTTCCCAAATGTTGGGTTACAGTTCCTGAAAAGTGCAGGAAACCTACACTGCTTGTTCACACTGGGAATTACTATGGAGGAAGAGTCAGATCATTATAGTGTTATGTAAAAGTCAAAGGTTATCAATATAGCACAAAAAAAAGTAGTAATGTCAGGCAAAGAGCTGTCCCCACTTAAATTTTATACCCATTAGTAAAATCTTGCATCCAAAACTATTTAATACCAAAAGCATTGCAAATTCCAGAGGCTGGTGTTTGAAATATCTGAATTAATACTTTCTTCAAAGCCTTTGAGCAGCTGGTTTTTGTGCGCATCAGCCCATGATCCTTTTCCCCATCTTCTGGTCTACAGATGTACCCTAAAGAAAGCTGTTGCAATTAGGCTCTTTCATTTGTAAAAGCAGAAGTTACACAAATATTGCACTGAAATGGTAAGGAAGCCATCTACTCTCTTGCTTAGCTTAGCTAATGCACGTGTGCCTGTATCCAAGGTGTGAGCCTGGATTTCTGAGCCCAGGAGATATGAGGAGCTGTGATTCGGAAGCACTAAGAGCTGCAACCTGAAGCAGATTGGACCTGTGCTTTGAACAAGAAATACTGTTACAGGGCCACAATCAGAAAAAATGTGTCTCGCCTCTTCACTGGGCACTTGTAGATGTCTTTTGAGCGTTTCTGAGCTGCAATGATCTCTGTTTCTAATCCATAAACTGGCACAACTCTGCCTCTTGTATGAAGTCTGAGTCGTTCAATATCAGCATCCCCCAAACAGGGTAGTGTGTTGTCACACAAATCATTAGATGAAAATGAGCAGCAGTTTAGCTTTTTGGCACTTTACAGCATGCAGTAAGTAATGCTGAAAGGCACAAGCCCAGTGAGAAGTACTGAGAGGAACAGCTGAAAAATATCTAAGTCAAGGAATGTTGTAAAGAAGTTGGTCAAAATGCATTACATGGTCTTCTAGTAAGACTCTTTACACAGTATCTGAGCATAAGCAGACTGAACTGTCTCTGTACAAGCCATTTTACCCACAATATCACCCAGTCTTTGCTGTTGGGATTTGAAATATTACAATCCTAGAACACTTTAGAGAATGTCATTTGCTCACTCTGTACTTCAGTACTTTAAATTCTAACGCAATGAACTGTAATAACTTTCACACAGCCCTGAAGACCTATATTAGTCAGAGGTTTGACAACTGAGCTATTGGCAGAACCAGAGCAGTGTGTCTTGCATCTCATTCTTGCTTTCCTCCCTTTCTATGGGACCTGCTCAGACAGCACTAATATATGAACACAGGACTCCTGGCTTCAGTCCCAGACCAGAAGCATTAGGCCTTCCACTTTTGGGGACCCCGTTTTGTCTTCTAGCCCCTTTTTTACCCTGACTAGTCCTACTGCTAAGCTCTCAACAGGAATAAACCTTTGCTAGTTCTACTTTAGTTAACTATTTGTCATTGCTGGTGGCTGTATCACTGGACTATCATTCATGTTTTGATAACTGAAAATAATTAGGCAAAGCATAATGAATTAGAAAGTGTAAGTGCTGTCCCAAAGCTTCAAAATAAACTTTCCTTCTGCATCCGTTTTGCTAAGACATGCATTTATTCTCCATGGGAATCCCATTGGAGAATAGAGCAAGGCTGCCATGAAGCACAGATGCAATTCCACGTCCTCTTCAGTGATAACCAATGCCTGCAGCACAAAGTGATTACAAGGATTCACATCCATCCCAAAAAATCTGAGAGTTCTATTGTACCCCAAGTAAGGGAAAAGAATGGTGCCTGAGTTACTTCAATCCGGAATATCCTAAACCCTTAATATATGTTCTTTTCTACTGATGGAAGCCAATACAACAGGCATATGACAACCATTTTCCTGCCTCCAAGAGGAAATTCAATAGCACTTTTTAATGAGCAGATAAGGAAAAAATACCACATTCTTAAGTGTTTCAGCAAATGTCTTGGTGCTGCTGTTTGAAGTGATGAAGTGATCCAAGAGTGTTTCACAGCCTCAAGTCAACAAAACACCTAGAGTTCAGCCCTGCTGAAAGTGGTGCTACTGCATCAGGTCCTGCAGTTTCACCAATAACAGCAGAGAGAGTAATGAAGGACTCTGAGAAAGGAGCAGTATCTGAAAGCAGTTGAGGGCATCTTTTTCTTTCTGCTCTTCAGGAACAAATCTCTGAAGAAGATCAGATTCTCCTTTTAAATCAGAAGAATGTATTCATTTGATTTTGAGATAGTCAATCTGCATTTTCACTCTTACCTGGCCTCTTCGAGTTTCACAGTTGTGAAGATAACTCAAGTGATAAATCTTCAAATTCAAGGATGCAAAATTCAGATACTTCAGAAAGAGCTGAAAAGGCAAATTGTGAGATTGAATTGAATGCAGTAGCAACCTCATGTGTACAGTATTTCATAACACTGCTTTACAGGCGTCCAGGTAATTTCCCAGGATATATCTTTGCTTTGCACTGCCATGACAGGAGGCTTATCCCACTGCACCTTCCCTGAAAGATTTGAGATAAGAATCCTCATGAGACTCTTCTATGAGAGCATGAGTGCTCTTTAGGGAAACAGCACACCAGTGGAGCTTCACTAGAGCAGACATCATTAGCATAAAGGAGTCTCTGTTACACGACAAAAGTAACAGCTCTTTGATAGGAACTCAGCTACTGACCACTTACTGTTTCATCAGAGCTGGTGAAGTGTGGGCCGTTCAGCTTATTTATAGCCACAATGACAGCAACCAAATCTTTGCCATTCAAGATGGGTGTTGCAAGGATGTTTTTTGTAGTGTAGTCGGTGAGCTCATCAACAAATGGGCTGAACTGGGCACACTGTTTAATAGAGAATTTACAAGTAAGTGTTTTCTGCAAGGTTTGTAGTCTTGAAACCAAGTCAAAGCACAGCCCCTTGAAGCAAGCTGCCTAAAAAAAGTATTGCTTAAAAATGGCTGAGGAAAAGAAATGAATTAGCAGAAAATTGGACAATATGCAGATGATAAAGTTAATATGATGAGCAGAAGCTGTGGATTTTGACTGCAACACGTGTGCTTTTAACTTTCTGTGAAGGTCTTGCAAATCATAAGCTTTAACATGTCAAATTCTCTCAGAACAAGGAGGCTCTCCACTGGTCATTCTCAGATCAATGACGTTCTTCACAGTACCTCCTCCATCCTTTCCTCTGACTTCTTGTTAGCACTGCAGAGTGGGTAGAGCCAGGCAGCACGGAACAACCACAGTGTATAAACCAGTGCAGTCATTGGCAAGTTCACTCACCCTCATTTTTCACCTGCTTTTACTATGAAGTTTGTTGTCAGCTTGCAGCATCTATCCCTAGTTTCTCTTGGAAAGCAGAAAAAGGAGAGTGCAGGGAAAGCAGATGGCCAGTCACTTCACCTGCACAGGGCCATATTGATACTATCATCACCTGCCACGGGGGAGTGCAGGAATGGTCTTGCTGACCAAAGATCTTCTCCCTGCTCAGGTGAATAAATTGTCGTCTATTAAGTTCTTCTATCTGGAGTCAGAAAAAGCCACACAGCTCTGATCATATTCAGAAGGTTGCACCAGAAAGAATGACCACTCTTTAATGCATCTTCTCCTCATACCTTCCCCACTGTTGGCCTTTTCCACCAAATGGGGTAGACCAAGCGTTTAGTCTCTGGGTCTTCTTCAAAGGAATTGTCTTATGGCAATGTCTAAAAGCACTAGAGTTGGAGTGCAGCACTTAGCTCACAGCACTGAAATCCTTCCATGTATTTGGAGAAACATCAGAAACCAAACAGCTTTAAAAAGTTTAAGTCACATTGTGATGCTTCGCCTGACACCAACAATACCCCCAGCAAANACACGACAAAAGTAACAGCTCTTTGATAGGAACTCAGCTACTGACCACTTACTGTTTCATCAGAGCTGGTGAAGTGTGGGCCGTTCAGCTTATTTATAGCCACAATGACAGCAACCAAATCTTTGCCATTCAAGATGGGTGTTGCAAGGATGTTTTTTGTAGTGTAGTCGGTGAGCTCATCAACAAATGGGCTGAACTGGGCACACTGTTTAATAGAGAATTTACAAGTAAGTGTTTTCTGCAAGGTTTGTAGTCTTGAAACCAAGTCAAAGCACAGCCCCTTGAAGCAAGCTGCCTAAAAAAAGTATTGCTTAAAAATGGCTGAGGAAAAGAAATGAATTAGCAGAAAATTGGACAATATGCAGATGATAAAGTTAATATGATGAGCAGAAGCTGTGGATTTTGACTGCAACACGTGTGCTTTTAACTTTCTGTGAAGGTCTTGCAAATCATAAGCTTTAACATGTCAAATTCTCTCAGAACAAGGAGGCTCTCCACTGGTCATTCTCAGATCAATGACGTTCTTCACAGTACCTCCTCCATCCTTTCCTCTGACTTCTTGTTAGCACTGCAGAGTGGGTAGAGCCAGGCAGCACGGAACAACCACAGTGTATAAACCAGTGCAGTCATTGGCAAGTTCACTCACCCTCATTTTTCACCTGCTTTTACTATGAAGTTTGTTGTCAGCTTGCAGCATCTATCCCTAGTTTCTCTTGGAAAGCAGAAAAAGGAGAGTGCAGGGAAAGCAGATGGCCAGTCACTTCACCTGCACAGGGCCATATTGATACTATCATCACCTGCCACGGGGGAGTGCAGGAATGGTCTTGCTGACCAAAGATCTTCTCCCTGCTCAGGTGAATAAATTGTCGTCTATTAAGTTCTTCTATCTGGAGTCAGAAAAAGCCACACAGCTCTGATCATATTCAGAAGGTTGCACCAGAAAGAATGACCACTCTTTAATGCATCTTCTCCTCATACCTTCCCCACTGTTGGCCTTTTCCACCAAATGGGGTAGACCAAGCGTTTAGTCTCTGGGTCTTCTTCAAAGGAATTGTCTTATGGCAATGTCTAAAAGCACTAGAGTTGGAGTGCAGCACTTAGCTCACAGCACTGAAATCCTTCCATGTATTTGGAGAAACATCAGAAACCAAACAGCTTTAAAAAGTTTAAGTCACATTGTGATGCTTCGCCTGACACCAACAATACCCCCAGCAAAAAAAAACCAAAACCAAAACAGGTTGCAGAACCAAAACAGTGTCTCAGAGTGTTCCGTGGAAGACAAGGAAGGTTTTGCTGAAGAGTTGGGATATGCCTGCATTGAGCAACAAATGCATGAATAAACAGATGGCTTCTTTGTAACTAGCAAACAGTAGACAGAGTAATCCCAAATGCCATATTTGGGTCACATGGATTTTAGTTTTATGTCTATGATTAGAACAAGCAGATTTATATTCCTGCCATCCAAGTTTACATGATTGAACCAGAAGTATGGAGAATAAATACTGTCGTGAAAGCATAAACACATAACTTTAAAATCCCTCAGATCCCTCCTGATATTGCAGATTGCAGTTTTTGCTGAAAGACTTTAATTGGTCAAAGCTTGTTACTTGCTGGTTCTGGTGAAGATCACCCATACACAGATTGCCATTAATGCACCTGCTCTGGGGTCCACTCACTCTGTTTGACAATAATGCCTCTAAATGCCCTTAGCTAAATCTTCATCACAGCTTTGATTTTCAAAGGTCTTTCATGGTGGAAAACCCTCTTTGGACTCACTGTAAAGAAGTTCTCTGTCTTTTCCACTTACTCACAGAATATAAAATTGTATGGAAAATTCCATGTGCATTCAATGCAGATCTGACAGCCTCACTCTCCTCTGCTGGACTAGATGTCATTTTTTTTAATTAGATAGGCAAGGGGTAGCAGTGCACTGTTTGCAGGCATTAAGGCCTAGTGTAATCAATGTGCTTAGTTTCACCTCACCCCACAAATGAATGGATTCAACTTTCAGACTTGCTACTTGTTTCCAATACACAGCTACTACACCACAAGAGCTTTGACCAAGCACTGAGGTGTGCTGCTGCCTCTTGACCCCTGTGAGGCTCTCTTCTACCCAGAAAATGAATAAATGGCAAACATACCTCACAGACATCCTTGATGTTCATGGTTTTCTTGGTCTGAGCAACATGGCCCACAATGCCTATGTCCAATGGATAGACAATCTCGCAGTCTGGGGAGACGAGGCATTCCTCCAGAGTACTTCCCTCTTGGATGTTGAAAAGCCTTGTTGCCAGTTCAGGAATACCATTTCTCTGCCTATACATGAAAAGACTACAGCGATCAGCATGAATAAGGGACCTGATTCTTCTCAAGGTCTTGAAAACAACTTTCTCCATGTTGATGCTTTCTTGCATGTCTTGGATCAACTCAAAAAGTATTTCACTCTCATTGTTATCCCAGGACTCTGTTTTTAGTTTCTTCTCAAAGTACTGCTTGGCAAAAGCAGGGTTGCTATCAAGAAAGTTCTCCACGTCGTCTTCACTAATGCTCATTGTGAATGCCTTGGATCTTGTGGGTAAGTAGCAGTCCAAAGATGTGCAAGCAGCACTCTAATTTCTTATGTATCTCTTAAATTTTTGTAATAGAAGATGCTGCTTCTGGAATGACCAAGTTTGAGGTATCCCTGCCAAGAGAACTTGTCATCAGGAAGAGGTATTCCTTTATAATGCTGAAGGTGAGCCTGTGGGAGGAAAGAGCTTCTCAACCAAAGAGATTAGATGACCTCTACAAGACCTTTGGGTCAACTTTCCTATTCTTAATCTAACTGCAAACAAAATCTGAGTACTCACAATATCTGAAAACACTCTCCTTTCTCTTGATAAACAGAACACTTACTGAAACGATTCTATTGAGGCAGCAGCAACAGGGAAGGAGTGCATCTCCTAACATTGAAATAAGCTCTTTAAAGTCTAATTAAATATATACTGCTTGGGCCTAATCCTTGGCTAACAAGGTGAGCATCTTATTATTTCTGCTCTCACAGCTCCCAGCAGTAGTAAGAAGCGCATCCTTCACAGAAGAACTCAGTGGCCAGAACAAAAGTAGTGAGATAATGCTGTTATTTTAGGATTCTCTCTACTATTGCACAGCTCTATAGCAGTTCCTGTAAGGGAAGCACCAGTCCTGAATACTTTAGTCCAGGGTTTGAATTGAATTTGCAAGGTCTATGGTCTTTGTTTCTTGCTAGTAAGAGCCCCAACAGGAAAACATGCCTCTTGGTAGCATCCCTTTAAGAAGGACTCTGGAGAGCTTCTGTTTGGGATTGCTGAATTGAAGCACTCTGAGAAAACATGGGGAGCCCAGCAGACAAAACAAAAAAACAAACATCAAATAAAACCCAAGCAAATTGGGAAGGCAGAAATATTTTCCTCATCACTATCAGTGGAGAAAGGAGGAGAATTATGGCTATGAGGACCAGAAGTTTTTTCACATCAATGAAGTCACAATGCTGCAAACAGCAGGGAGGGTCAGTGTGATGCTGGGAGACAAAGTGCTACAGAGCCCATTACTCTTCAGAAGAATTAAACAATGCACGGAGTTTTCATTACTGGGGAGCAAGGGTGAATCTCATCTACTACACTGCTGGAAAATAAGCAAGGCTCACCCGCTGAAGGAGAAAGTGTCTAAGGGTCTAGGCTGCCTGTGTCTCTGAGTATTGCCAATACTGCCAGGAGTGGTTCAATCCAGCCCAAATGTGAATGTGGTTGCCTGGGAGGAAGGTGGCTTGTTCTGGTAATTCTCACAGTCAGGATATTAAAATAGAATTATTGCTCAAGAAGACTTGGAGGAGGTGGTGTGTGCCACACACATGTTCCACAACCGTGTTCTAGCAGAGGAGCAAGGACCTACTCAAATCTGGCATGGTGGAGTCTGCTCCAGGCCTCCAGAACAGGGGTGCATGAAGCCTTTTTGTGAGCAACAAGCAGGACTGTCCCAAGCACAGGGCTTGGTGGCAACAGGGAATTTTAGTAGGGACTGCAGTGCTTCAGGTTGCAGGCTGTTCAGCAAGGTTTCGTATGTTGCAGCAGTTTTATGGGTACAAAGGTTGGCAGAAAGAACGAGAGGGAATTTTCTTTGGTTTTGACCGGAGGCAATGGGAAGAACTATCTGAGAAATGAAGGTGGAAGACAGTTCAGGCAAGTAAGACCATGAAACAAAAGTTTCAAACTGGAAATTTTGTAATTTGGAAATTTTCAAATTTTGTAAATTATGTTTCTTGTTAATCTTAAACAAGAGAAAAACAGGCAGAAAGTGTGTAAGTGAAAGTGGTGAAATTATTGAAGATGTGTATAAAAATACCATGAACAAGTAAAAATGGAAAGTCAGAAAACTCAAGATTGAATATGAGGTTAAATTAGGAATATGAAAGGCAATGCACATTTTCTATTTATCATATAGGGAAGAGCAAAAATATCAAGAAAAGTACTGAAGAGATGAAGTTCTTAGAGGATTGTGTAAAGTAACCTCTAAACTCTTAATGACTTTTTCTGTCAACTAATGGAGGATCTTCTGAGATTTTGAAAGACCTGGAAAAAGTAAATGTAATGATTCTCTCAGCAAAATAGGAAAAAGAAAGAACTGGCGAATTCTACAACAGACCATTTTTTAAGATTGGCTTCTAAGAAAATACAGGAACAACAAACCTGTTTATGTACATAACTAGAGGAGACAAGTAACAGCCAGTGTGATTTTGTCAAGCGCAAACTGTGCCATACAACATGGTTTCCTCTGTGGCAGTCAGAAATCTGTGGACACAAGGAAAGTGATGGCTATCATAGCTCTTCACTGATGAGAGAATAACACAACAGATGTTTTGTCTCTTATGGTGAGGGCTTAGATGAGATAGTTAGAAGGTGGCGGAAAAAGTATTTGCAAGATGAAGAGTTTGTTTTAGTAGCTAACTAATGAAATGAAGAATTTCTGAGTAGGATTCTCTGTGGAGGCTCTAACAGATGTAGAACATCTCAGTATTTCCACTGACAGGTGGAAAAATATTAGGCAGCAAGTAAGCCATGGTGAGGTGTCTGTAAATGTGTTTGAGCACCATCTTAAAACTAAATTGCAGACAGGTGTGTTCAGGACTAGAGGACTAGCACTCCCCAAGGGTGGGTGTAAAGTCCTACTCATGTGGAGAACAGCCACTTGGTGAATTCATGGGGATGAGTCACTATCTCGGCTTAACACTGACTGCAGATGTGACAAGACTTCCAGGCAGAAGGAGGGGTACACCCATTAGGATGAACCTTGTCTTGCATAATAGATTGTGCCAAGTTGTTCTGAACGGATGTCTCACCTGGACTGCAGGGGGAAAATGTGACCTTTGAGGAAAGACTGAGGTTTCTCATGTCTCTTTTTGAGTCATCTGTTTTCTAAAAAAAACAGTCCCCAATTGTATAAAAGGTTACTGCTAAGAAAAAAGGAACAGTCTGTTCTCCATAATCATATAGGACAATAGATTTTAGACCTGCAGAGAAAAGGTTTCCAAAGCAGTGGGAAGAGATTGCTCTCACCTTATCTTAGATAACCCTAGAAACAGAGATGTCATCCTTTTTCCCAGGGAGCACTTCTAGTGAGAAGAGCATGTAATGACACCAGCCAGCTGGAACTGATACAGACAAACAACTTCTTAGAGTTGCAGGGAAACATATTTTCCTGTAGGTCCTGCTTTCCTGTCCATATCCAGTTATATGTAAGGAAACCACTGCTTTTACACCAGTAAAAACTTCATTTGCAGCTGTGTAAACCTCCAGGCGGGGGTAGTTTCATTTATGATGAACACAAGGAAAGCTGGAGGCAGGCTTCTGCCTTCCAATGTCTCTACTCTAGTAGCAATCTGGGCCCTTCCAGCGCATGGTAAAATACAGGCCTTGTTTCATGCCACAGTGATAGGGAGGAAAAAGGGTAAAGTAAAACCAATTATAAGTCTTTCCAGGGGACTAACACATTTTGGATTCTGGTATCCCAAAGGAACGAAGCTTCCTCCCACCAGGTTTTTGAAGGAAGTCTGAAGTGAAGTTTAACTCTTCTTACAGTCCAGCATACTGTGCCCTGGCAGTTTTTACAATCCATTGGATCCTCCTTGGGCCAGGTCATATTTGTGAAAGGAGAGAAAGTCTCCTGGGAGCTCACAGCCACTTCTCAGAAATGTTTCAATGTCCAGGAATCATATGAATGATCATATGTCCAGGAATGATATGAAGTGGATATCACAGGACAGTTATGCAGCTAGAGGATGTACTCAGGATGCCCTGTGTCTGAACAGAAGGTCTTTTGAGATTGGTAACATGCTACAAAAAAAAGGTTTTGTGGATGCACTAAGGGGTATGAAATTGTTGTATGTGCTTTTCGGTTGTGATTTGGGAGCTGAAAAATTGCAAATGGGTGAACTATTCATATTGAATCAAAATTTTGGACCCAAACCTTCCAGATATTCATACTTTGTTTGGTATGAAAGGTTGTGTTCAGTTCAAAATAAATGTTTTTCTTTCAAAATATTTGTAAGAAAAACAGTGTCCAACAGTGATACTCCAGGTTCCAAATATGAAAGATACGAGCTCAGTTCCTGCTTCTGCACTCAGGGTTTGAAATTTAGCAAGAAAATATTCTCTTAACAAGGAGGAAGAATGAAGGTCCTGATGTACTGATGTTTATAGCTGCTGAAGTGGAGAAACTGGGGAAATATTTCTTAAGGCAAGCCAGGGCTGTGTAATTGCTGTGCAATTTAAACCATGTAGGAATGGCAGGTGGAAATCTAGATCACCTTTGCAAGTGGAGCCAGTGGGGCCAGAGCAACCCCTTCAGCCGGGCTGATGTACTCAGAATTAAAAGCATGGTGCGAAAAAGCATAAGCATTCCCTAGGCCTTCAGGGATACTCAAGTGGCACCATGGCAGCCACTGCTGGCATAACAATGATAACTGAGGTGGATACAGCCTAAGCTTGCACTAGGATAATGTTCTTTGAATGGACTTAGGCAGACAATGGAGGATTTTGGAGGAGGATGAGGCTGCTATTTTAGGAAACTTGCACTAGATTGTCACACAGCATAATATGTGGTTGTACAAACTTGTTTCCAATAACTTTTAACACAAATTGCAGAATTGGCATAAGACCTCTGCTTTGTCCGGTGTTGGTAGACATCATATAAACACTGTTCCAATTGGAAACCTCAAATATTTAAGCTGCCCCAAAGGCTTGTCTGGTAGCTGGGAAAAGAAGGTGGAGTTTCTGGGAATAAAATTCTTCTCCTCCCAACAACTCATATGACAGTCTCTCCCTAGTCCTAGGATGAAAACTACTGAAAATTTGTTGACTAAAATCATCTGGCTAACGTGGTGCAAAACATACAGCCCAAGAGAAGCAGTAATGCTAGAGCCACTAACGGGACTGTATCCAAAGCAATGGGTGCAGACACTACGTGGAAAGCAGAAAGAGGGATGGGAAGTGCTGGGGGTGTTCGGGCTGCTAAGATGTTTCATGCTCCTCCTTCATGGGAACATTGTTTTTCCCCCCAACCAAGAAGTTGTGGGGAGGGGAGCTGCAAGTGACTCATTTGATTAGACATTATCCTTACAGGGTTCTGTATTGACAGCTATACTCAAACCTTTATGACCCACTCATCTGTTGGCATAATGAGATTGCAGCTTATCTGATTTACCATGTAATATTTTCATGCCACCTGCTTGTATACAAGAATAAGCTTTCCTTCCTGTAGCCATGGGAGCCCAGCGAGGATCAGAGCCATGTCCCTCGCCCCTCCTGGGCCAGTGTCTTCTTCTGTCCCCCAGAGTCTGGTCCCCTCCTTCAGCTGCACATGGATTGTCACTTGCCACATGGAGGGATAGCGTGCAAAACCTTATGAGTCTTGCTCAGTATCATCCCCCTGTCCTTCCCTTCTGTGGCTCTCCAGGGACATTTAGGTGCCACCACAGCACAACCTTGCCACCTGGGATCTCACCCCAGACTGTGCTGGGCCCCACTCCCGGCCTGTGGTCCCAGCTAGTGCAGCCACCGGTGGGTGGGATACTGCCACAGCCTTCCTGTCCACACATATGGTCAAACTCGTTGGGGCTGGACCAGGGCCAGTGTGCACCTGGGCTACACTTCATCAGGAGCTCAGGGGCTTGAAGAACCTCCTGCAGCCTGGACAAGCACCAAGTCCTGCCCCTGGAGCTAGTAGGAGCCCGACAGAGGTGCAGGGTAGCAGCAGTGGGGACATGTGTCAGCTGGGGCATGTGCATGAGCACAGCTGAAGACATATTTGTTTTTGTGCAATCTGACTGTCACACAGAGATACAGCAATCTGACTCACAGGAGCACAGCAACAAACTCTAGGTCTGCAGAAAATGCAGTTGAGCAGTAGCTAACTATGCTAGAGCTGTGTTTCCTTGCTGGCAGGACAGTTGATAGCTGAGTTGTAGCCAGATCATTAAATGTTTGCGATAACATGTAACTCCCTTGCACTTTTGTGTACAGGAAAAGGTGTGCTGCTGGCAGTCCAGTTGCAAAGGGTAAGCACTTTGTCATAGGCTTGCATTTTGGCCAGAATATTGACTCCGCCTTGTCATGACAAAGGAACATCAGCCCTCAACTTATCAATTCTTTTGGAGAATTACCTTAAAATTAGCATACAACTTTTTGTATTGCATTGGTGAATGGCAGGAAATAGTCAGAGATTTCCATCTGAATGGTTCTCATAGAAAGGAGGTGGGTTTCTGAAAGCACGCAGGTCAGTTTGGGGTTTGTCAAGTCTGATTGTTACTTTTTTTGAGAGATATTTATACGGAAATGTATCTCTGCCATGCGAGAAGACTAAATGTACCTGAGCCTGTAAGTCACCACAGACTGGGTGTGCCTTCTGGACTTCCTCCTCCTTGTATATGTTGTAAATATGCTCAGATTCTTGTAGTCTTAATTTCATGGAGAGATGGCTGTGATAAAAAATATTACTATACAGTAGCAGTGGCAATTTCTGCCATAAGTCTGCATGAGTTTATTTTGTTTCAATTGACAGATCATGTCCAAAGCTCTTAGCACAAATCACTGAACCTTGAATAAGAAGATTATTTCATTCATCAAATGTTCTGTGAAGCTGAAGGACTAAAAAGATCATTAAACTCTTCTCAAACTAAGCCATGTGCACAATATACTTCCTTCTCAAGTTTCTGCCCAAAATGTTCTGGGCATGGAACTAAGGAAAGCTCAGTGGTGGGACAGTACCAAGAAGGAACACTAATGACACAAAATACGTGCTCAGATGTACCCAGAAACAGGTTTGCTTTTGCAGTATCATGAAGAAAAAAGGAAGAAAAGAGAAAAGGCTCTAAGCAAAGATTTGCAGATGTTTGCAGAACAGGAGGACAGCATCACAGGGAAGCAATGAGCAAAGTGATTCGTGGGAAACATGGCCACAAAACTGGGGGAAAAAAGGCGGAGAGCAGGATTGTTTAGCAGAAAAGGAAGGGAGCAGAGAAAATGACTCTAACTTCAAGAGTAATGGAAGAGCAAGTAATGAGGAATTAAAAAGGGCCACTGAGTACATAAAAAGCTGTGGAACCAGAAGGGTGGGAACAAGCATAGCCAACATGGGTAAGAAGAATTTAAGCCCAGAAATCACAAGAAAAAGCTGGGAGTGTCTGTGTCGTCTCAGGGCATGTGTCAGAACAGTATAAAGAGGTTTGCAGCATTGGCAGACACAAGGCTGCAGCAAAAAGGAAGCAAGTACTCATATTCCAGGGACCAGCAGCAGGAGTGGTCTTACAGGAGTTTCACTGGTCCTAATGGGAGTGGCCATAGCTCCCCTGCCAGGCCTGCAGGCACAGAACTGCAGTGAGTCCTGCAGAGGTTTTGATGATATTGGGGTACACTGTGGCCTGCCTCCTATTCCTTGTCTTCTTGAGGGCAGAGGGATACTTAGTGTCCAGTTCCTGCAGCAGAGGTGGCTGCAGTGGTGATATTTTTAATGGAACTCTCTCTTTGAGGTAACTCTGCAATTTTCAGCATTTCCAGCTTGTTGCTCAGTCTGAAGCAGATGAAAGCTTGGTCTTCAGGCTGAGTATTTCAATTGCAAATTTACAGAGGTGGTAACACTGTGGGACTCTGAGATTTGACTGGAACCTCTGGGCTTGTCCTTAAATAAATAATTTTTCTGTGTAAGTGATGAGAAGCATGCCATGGTGAAAACAATGAACTTTCCTATCTGTGGAAGACTTAAACTATCTAAAGTCTTGCAGCTTTAAAGATCAGCTGCTTAAAGCATAAAACAAACAAAAAATCCTCCATGGAAAAAAAAATCACTCAATTATTTTTGACAGCATGGAAAACTCCTCTCTTTTCCCAAGCGACATACTTTCATCCAGTTCTCTTGCAGAAGAAGCAGAGATAGAAAGCTGAAGTACAGTTTTATGTGAAAGCCTTTGCTTATTCTCTAGCTCTGTGACTCACTAATCAGCCTTGTGTTCACAGCTGCCCTCCCTTTGTAGTGCGGAAAGGTGCTCTGACCTAAACCTTCCCTCCTTGCACCTTCTGTTGCACATGCAACCTGTGTCCTCTAACACCTGCTAAGGCCAGGTGCCTGGCTAATGGCTTTTGACTGCATGCACATACAGATTTCCTTGGCTTTCGTAATTTGTGCTTCTGGTTTTAGCTTTTAAATCCATCATCAGGGCTTGCATGGACATCCTGGCTTATCCATAACTACTCAAGCTCTGTGCCAGCAGTATCACTTTTGTAAAGCACCTTGAGATGCATGCTATGTAAGAAGCTGTATATATCCCATTGGAGTAATCTGCAATAATCTGGAGGCAGAATTTACTCTCTGAAACATGTGGACATATGGTCTCCTTTACATCATGCTTTGCAACCAGTTAGAGCCTGTAGATTTATCCTTGCATTTTTTGTGTTAAGCTCTTTCTGTTGCATGAACAGGAAAGGAAGGGGAATACTACATGCATAGTTTATACCTTCAGGGATATTCACATAACCTCTGTGTCTCCTGGTTTTTGGAAGGCATTCTGGGAATAACACCAGGGATTAAATTAACTCCAGTCTGTTACCTCATTGTAAAATGTGGGAGAGGCTACTGCTGCCTGGAGGAAACAATCTCCTTCCTCCTGTTGTCCCCGAGGAGAATAATAGGATCAGGCCGTACAGATATGTCAGAGAACTTTTCAAGTGTAGAGACCTTATCTCCAGAGAACTGAGCTCCTTTCCCGTTTGCAGACACCACCCTCCTCCTTCAAAAAGAAATGGCAGACCCTCCAGTCTTTTTGTGCTGAAAGGGCTGGTCTTTGCCCTCCAGGACCTGGCAGCTTGGCACAAAAAAGGCAAATATTATATCTTCAAACAAATGTTGCGACTAAAATGAATAAACCTGCCAATGTCTGGAAATAGATCAGTTCAGTAGTAGTAAATATTAGATATGTATAGAGATATGTCAACAGTATGCCTTACAGTAAGTACTACAAAACAACAAAAAAAGTTCATCTTTTTATCTGATGGCCACAAAAGGTCTCTTTTTCATGAGGTTGCCTCAGGCCTGAAGGGTCTTTTGGTAGAGATTAGTAACAGGCCGTTTGGGAAACTCATACATTGGAGAGGAAATCCAGCAGTTCACTGATGGAGCTGCAACCACCATCCATACAGTTGTGCAGAAACCAGGAGGTGGCACAAAACCCAATATGTTTTTTTGGGCGGCAGATCATTGTGTGCTAAAATCCCACTGAAGGAGAGAGATTTTAGCCAGCTCTGCATTCACCCTGTTCTACCAAGGCAGCGAGATGCTGAAGGGTTTGGAAGAGAGGCTGCAACTTAATTTTTCTGGCAAGCTCTTGTCAACAGCTCTGAGAAAACTTTTCCCTCCAGTCTGACTGCCCATCTTGGCAGAGAGGCTGAGGCTTCACAACTTCTCTTGTTTTGAGCAGCCCCCTGTTTCACTTGCAAACAGGGTGACGTCTGCCTTTGTCTGAGATGTGTTGTGTGCATGGGAGCATGTGAGGCCCCGCTCTGCCAAATGTCAGTCAATACATTCAGCAAGAATTACACTATCATTTTTCAGAAGTGAAATGTGTCTTTCAGTTCCTGTCTTTTAAAACTGTGAGGTATTTGAAAATCACCTTGAAAGTCCTAAAGCAGTGATTTATGATGCCTTTTTAACCTAATTATATAACACACCCAAGAATCTTACCCTTGAACCAGAGAAGAACAAACTTCAAACTATTTCCTCTTCATCTATATTGCACAACTCTCTTCCTTGGAAAAGATCAGCATTTCTGAGCAGAAGTCACAGAAACTGTAAACCTCTATGTCCACAGCCTTCATGTAGTGTCCCATTATGGGGAAGACTTATTTCTCCTGCCTCCTGCCCTGATGAAGCAGTGGAGCAGATTATCACTGTCCTCTCAGCCCTCGGCAAACCTGTGACTGGGATGTGTGTTCTCCAGCAATGCAGGCACAAAAGTGTGATATCCCCGAAAAACAGCCCGGCATCCTCAGCAGCACGAATTAGATCTGAAGCTGGAGGATGAAGTCCCCACGACTCATGGTGCAATAACCACTGCAGCAGCTGTCAGGGGCAACTCAGAATGCATGTACATATAGCTCTTCTCCAGTGCCCTGGCAAACAAGCCCACAACTTGATCGCCCACTGGATAGCAGGGAACTTAAGTGCCCAGCACATGAGCATATTTAGAGCTCTCATCCTGTGCCACTGGCTGCTGAACTAGCAGCACAAGTTACTAACTCTGAGATGGCAATGCAATTGCAGTAATTCCCAGAGCAGTTTACTCAATGCTTATTCCAATAGTAAGGCAAAAGGAAGAGGACCTGCTAGGGGCAGGAAATTCAAAACTTGCTGCTGTACTTCACAGGACAGGGAAGAAGATAAGATTAACCATCTCATCTGCATACCTGTTTTGCTGCAAGTCATTAAAACTACCAGTTACCCTGAAATGTCATACCCTGCAAGTCATTAAAACTACCAGTACACTGAATGGTCAGGCCACGTCTTCTACTAAAAACCAGCCAGTTTTGATGAGCAGGTTTGGAACAGGCTCTGGGATATCTTTTTTGACAACCAAAGCCAGTAAGGCATCTTTGTTTTTATAAAATCTGTTTCACGTTACATCAAATTCAACAAGCCCAGGAATATATTTCAATGCTTTGATTCCTCCCTTTTTTTTTTCCTATGGCCAGCACAAATGACCATAATACTGCAAAAATGAAGGTAGATTTGTTTTTTTTTCTTCTTGCTCCAAACAGCAAATAATGCAGTGACAGATGTTATGCTTACCAACCAAAATCTTGTGCTGTGATTAGCTATTATTAGCATGTGTCTAATCCCCAGGGGATTAAGTGATTCATCTAAGCATGGCTTCGAGTGTCACCTATGTCTCACATGGACATAAACTAATCTGTTTTTGTTGGAAACAGATGAAGTGATAAGTGTTTGGAAGCCTTCTAATTTACAGAAAGTGCTGCAGTTTGTTCTCAGGGTGGAAGAGCACACTTCATATTCAGTGTCAGTCCCTTTGAGATCTAATGGGCATCTAGCCCTGAAATGCAGTTTAAGAAGTTACTTTTGTGTGACTCCTTAAATGGCCAAGCAGTCCTAGTTACCATCAGCTCATTCCCATGTGGACTTGCCCAGGCTGCCTCTGAAGACACACAGATAGCACAAACAGGGTACGTTCAGTCACTATGCTGTATGCAAAGTACCACTGCCTCCATCTAAAGTGTAAATGGAAGATGCACAGAGGCCAGATCAAAGTTTCCTCTGGCAGCAAGCAAGGACAGCGTTTTCCAAACAATGGCCAGCCCTAAACAAGCTGCCTGGAAAGCAACACAGTTCACGCCAGCTACAGGGCAAAGTAATGGGCTTCTGTTCAGGAATTCCGGTGCAAGAGGTGGTAAGAGGTGATCACTGGAGCAAGCCCAAAACATCCAGAAAGCTTTAGCCTCACTCTGGAAGTCCAGGCTGTTGGATCTGAACCAAAAGCTTCAGGACTTCCTGGGCTCACTCCATAGGAATTACAGGGTTGTCTCTACTGGTTATGTCAAAGGCTCCCCAGCACTTAGCACTCAGCCTGAACAATAACTGCTAATACTGGCAACTCCTACTTGAATGTTTGAAGTCTTAGAGCTCCCAGGTGAGACTGGGAGAAAGAGTACAGGAGCAGCCTTTGCATTTGGGGAAATTCTTCAGGTGCTTGAGAATGACGGGCATAGTTTGCTGTTGAAAGTACTCTTCTAGTGATTTCTGCCTTCTTGTCTTTTTGTGATGTATGGTATCCCCATGAAAGGCTACTAGAAGGAACATTTTAGGAAGGAGAGAGCTGTAGTATTTATGTAACTGGAAATGTTGACAAAATTAGCTAGGAAGAATGTACATAAAAATGTTTCAGTGCACAGGAGAACAGACAACTGCCAAGATTTTGATATGAACATGAGGGCAAAACTGCATTTTTGCGCCTTTTTGTCCCCTCCTACACGTAGGTAATGCATAATGTCTTCCTCCTCTTGCAAGAATCACTTTAATTTGATGATGCAGGTATTGGAAGAGTTAATTACATATCTGCTCCATGCAAGTTGTCAAACTCGAACACGTGCCTATGCAGATGCGCATGTATAGTACAAGTGTCTCTCCAATTAATGCTCTGTGCTTATTCTCCTAACGTGTTAGAAGCAGAAAGACTTCAAGGAGACAAAGCGGTGGTACAATCAAATCAGCAGATTTACTATCTTTCTGGGCAGCTTTTTCCATTATGTAAAAGCTGTGTTTGTATTAGTATAGCAGTCAGACCCACCAGCATGAGGATTACAGTTGGTTTTTACATAATGGATTATCCAAGATTAAGTGTTTTATTCAGGCACATGAGCAAAAATAACCAATTAGTGACTTTGCAGATTCCTTATTTAAAGGGAGCTGGAGGACAATTGACACAAAACTCTCCTGCTACCTGCAGCCCAAAGACTGAAGCAGAGTAGTCTCAAGGATCTCCAACATCTCTACTCAGCAGGTAGGTCTCTCTTCAGCAGAGGTGGATCAGACTGGCATCTCTTGCAGCAGGGAAGTGTAGCTTTCATGGCAGCAGCTAGGAACAGAGTAGCTGCATGGGTGTTTGGGCTCTGGGTTGGTAGCTCAGCTTGAATGGTGCTGATAAGCATCAGGTAACTGTTTTATCTGTGCATCAGGACAGGTATTAAGGGTCAAATACTCTGCAAGAATGTATCATGAAGGTGCTCTCTTCCCAAACTCTGAGAAGCAAATATACTGGGATATGGATAAGCTGGGTTACCCAAGGAGGAAAATAAAGCCATGTGCATCTCGTGGTTGTGCTGCAATGACAGACCAAGCCTCTAGAAATTAATATTGTCGTGTTCGTTGAAGGAATGGTCAGAGGGCAGCCAATACCAAGGTGTATTATGCCATTAGATTAGGCACCTAGAAAAGGCCTGTTTTGGTGATGAGAACTGGTGATAAAGAACACGGCTTTGCTGGCTTGACAGCAAAGTGAACATTCACTATGAAATAATTAGAAACAACATCTTTACAACGTACAGTGCTTTACCAGAGCTCATCAGAACATTTTTCTTCCTGTGAAAACAAAATTCAAAACATTTCCATTTTTTACCAATTCTTACCAACCTTATCCATAGTCTGGCTTGATTTATAATACAAAAATACCATGAACTGCATTACTACTACTGGCAAGCAAAATACTCTTGCAAAGTAATTGCCACTGATGTTCAGTTTTGGCTGAATTTAGGCACCACAACAACTCAGTATCAGTGGAAGAGTTGGTTGTCTACTCAGCATGGAAAGAAACTAGTTTTAAAATGATGGACATGCATCTGTAGCACTAGCTACCTCCATCTACTGCATGAAATAAACCCCCATGTCTGCTTTTGTATTGCAGAATGAAATATGCACAGTACGTTTTCCTGGCCTCGGTCTTCTACACTGTTGAATACAGCCTAGCTCAGACCTGTGCAGTGGAGTCTTTCGCTGTGAAAGACAATTTTGATCCAAAAAGGGTAATTATGGTTACTTCAATAGTACATGTGAAGAAGTTTTACATACAAACTGTTTTTCCAGGTTATAGGTTTTGTTCATCTAAATGGGTTCTTCACCAAAAAGTTATCTTCTTTCATATGGTGTCTTGCAGATGCTGTTCCTGTAGTTTGCTTTTCTCAGTACTGTTTAACTTTCTGAATATTAGGGTAAAACTGGCCTTGAAAGCCAGGGATGTTACTCAGAGGTCATCTTCTGTTAGCTCAGCACAGCTTTGAGTTTTGAGCAGTTCTGTGAAAGAAACAATTTAGATCCACATCAGAGAGGAAACTCAAGCACAAGCCCTAGGGTACTTGCATCCACCACTAGTCACTCTTGGGAGTCATATCAAATGGAAATCTTACCTAGTCTGGTGTCCTGAACACTGACTCTTGTTTAAAAACACATCATTTGTGCTTCTGAGGAGGAAATGAGGGCTAACTTGCTGTTGGAAAGGTCCAGACATGTGTCAGTACTGATTTTAACTAATGGTCAGCAAACACTACAATTCCAGGGGCAGCTGGGATGTGGTGAACACCTTCCCTATACAAAATTGGCTTTGCTGGAAACAAACCATGTCCAGGGAGAGCTTTGAGAATATTCCACTTTTAAAAGTCCAAGTTTTTGCTCTGGTTCCTGTATTTGGGAATTAAGGGCTTGAAGGCTTAAGCATATAACTTGCCTAACAGATTTCATTAACTTCACTGCAGAATCTAATTTAACACAGCTAGATCCTGCTCTTCTCAGCATTTCTACTGATAATGTCAACTTTTAAAGGTCTTCCTCTCAGTCACATGTTCAGATCTTGTTTTCATTTTACTAGATAATTCTTGTACATTTTCCGGGGCCCATTTTTTGCATTAACATATTCTTTCCCTTAATCTCATTCCACTTCTCTCTGTTGTTACTCTCCCCAACACAATCTCTCTTTGTTTTGAGTACAAAATCATCATTTTCTGCCTTGCTGGGTAGACCCTTTTCCCCATCAGAGATCAACTGTGGCCACTGGAAGCCACAGATTGTCTCCAGCCAGCTTGCTACAGTCTTTGTACCTGCGATTTGATATTGTTGAATTTGGTATGGTATTTCATGGAAGAGAAGGGGCTTGAACAGGGAAGAACCAGTCTCTCAGAAGACGTCTTAGGATGGGAGATGCTTTTGGTGTGGGGTCACTGTGACAGGAATGTCTCACTTAACAATGAGTACATGCACACAGCAGTGCAGAGCTGCTAGACTCACTCCTTCTGGCACAGAGGCATCATCAGACCCATCCATTCTGGCACAGAGGGTTCATCAGGCAGCACTGCAGGATCTGTGTGCTACATTCCCACCCAAACTCAGACTGGCATTTATCAGGCAATGGGAAGTTAGAAAGGCACTTTGATCACAAAATGGCTTTTGTGCTATTCTTGCCATGGTGGTTAATCCAGATATTAATACACTTTCATGACAGTATGCAGGGAAATGGTATGCCCTGGCCAAGAAGGATCCAGAAGGCCTTTTCCTTCAGGACAACATCTCTGCTGAATACACCGTGGAGGAAGATGGCACAATGACAGCGTCCTCCAAAGGCCGAGTGAAGCTTTTTGGGTGAGCTCTCTTGACTTTCAGCTCTAGCTGCTCCCATGAGGTACTGGATGAGGGGGACATGGATGGTGATCTATCCTGAACACACAACATGGCTGGGTTTTCTTCATCAAAAAGGGACGTTTAGCTAAGGTGTTAGATTAGAAGCTAGAGGTTAGATACTTTTGAGTCCTGAATCAATTTTGATTTTCAAGTCCTCAATCACTTTTGAGTACCTGAGCCTGGCTCAGGTTTGGGTTTATCACAAAACTACTGCATAAAGTCAATTATTAAGTCAAATCTTGACTGATGGAGTGGTTAGATAAATTAATTGCAATCAAGTAAAGGAGCAAATGAAGGCTGTGGGGCTGTGAGGGCAGGACAACCTTCATTTCACTGAAAAGTTATGGGGAAGGAGAGGAGCATTACTTTCACAGATGTCTCAACACAGTGTTGGACAGGTTTCTGAGGAGAACATGTCTCCTCTCCAAGAGGAGAACTCTTGGATGTAATTGCAATGCCTGAATGGACAGATGGCAGGAAGCTTAGAGTTCTGCCTTTTGGTCATGATTACTACAAGGACTTACAGCATGTAAAGAGATTAAATAGCTTTATGAGTGCAGAAAAGAAAATCTGTGGCTTCCAATAGGCTAGCACTAGCAGGTGGCTATGAACATTGTACATCTTAACAGTGCAGCACTCCAGGATATTTTGGGAATGGGCAAACGAAGCTTTGCAGGCATGCCACACAGGGCAAATGGGAAGATTCCTGGAAGGACTCTTCAGCAAACAAGTGGGGTCTCAAGGCTGCTGCAAATTTTATTACTGTGCTTGTAACAGACATCCCTGTGCTCATACTGCTGGGAAAGGTTAGACAGGGGAGGGCCAACTCCCTTCCTCTGCCTGGGGCACAGCTACTGACCCCAAATGAGCCCAAATGCAGGTCAGCTCACCCTACAGACTTCTAGCAGGGAGCCAAGAAACCATGTCCATTATTGTGCTTGGTGGCTGTGTGCTTGTACAGAAATGGGTGGTGAAAAGCCTACTGACCTTAAGGAGGGTCAGGGCACTGCCCCTGCCACAGCATAGCCATACAGCAGAGCTGGGGACCAGGCAGCAGCAGCAATCACTGGCACTGGAGGGTGTTACAGATTTGCATTACTTAATGACAAACAGTGACTTTGCATTAAGGAAGGCCATGCCGATACCTGAGGCAGTTATGCCCAAGTCCTGAGTGAGGGACACCCGTTTGAAGCTCTTGTGCTGCCTGGTTTTACCTTGAGTCTTATGGATCTCATTGCAGTTTCTGGGTGATCTGTGCTGACATGGCTGCTCAGTATACAGTACCTGACCCAACCACTCCAGCAAAAATGTACATGACCTACCAGGGACTGGCCAGCTACCTCTCCAGTGGTGGTGAGTGAAATTCTCCAGCCCCCTGACACTAGTCAATTGCTTACAGCTGTCCAGATGTGTGTTTCAACATATGAGCAGGAAAAACAGTTCAGCTCAGATTGCTCCAAGTGAAGACAAAACATCCTTTTGGGGGGCGGATCCTTTATGCAAGCAGTGAATTTTATCTCCACAGAAAGAGCAGCATCCAGAGACTCCCCAGAGAGTCCTCTCATCCACCATACATGTTAACAGGGAGACATAGAGGCATTGGGCCACATGCATGGATTTTGTACAGCCAAGTGTGGTGTTCAACCTGGGGAAGCAATACTTCCTGGGCGCCACTGTGGGCGTTATAAAACTGCTGAGGTCAGTCATCCTTGTACTTCTCATAGCTAAATAGGAGAGAGGTGGACCCACAGCTGCACCCCAGCAACAAGACGTTCCTCCTCAGGCAGACAGAGCTGGACTCAATGAAATGGAGCTGTTAACTCAAGTCCCCCTCCCAGAAGATGCTCATGCTGAACCTCACTTATGCGCCCTTCAAAGCCCATCCTTTGTGCCTAAGTCTCCCATAGCTGTGGCTCTCCAGCTGTGAAGCTGGGGAGGACTTCTAATGTGTAAGAAAGAAATACATTCACTTAGTACTGGCAGATAAACCACACCAAAAATAACTTAGATGCATTAACAATGCTAGAAAACAGGAAGAATGTTTTACTGAGGCTTCCTGTATAGGAAATGTAATCTGTACTGTATGTTCTTCCTTCCACCATGCTTGAGCAAGCAACATAGATATTTTGTCATTGAAAACCTAGAAAATCCTAGTCTTCCTAATACTTCTAGCCTAAGAAACAAAAGGTGAAAATGCACTGAGCATCATGGGGAAAAATACGGTGTCAAGTTGCCCTCTGCTTGTCCCAGTTCTTCCCCTCATACTGTGGAGATAAGCTGGATGTATGACATGATTATAGATCCTTTGGAAAGCTATGCCTGCCATGTGTTGAAGTTTGTAATTTCCCTGCTGAAGGATCTACCTCTGCTCTGATCTGCCCACTGTGACAAACCCATGTGTTCTGATGTTTCAGGGGACAACTACTGGGTGATTGACACTGACTATGACAACTATGCCATCACCTATGCCTGCCGCAGCCTGAAGGAGGACGGCTCGTGCGATGACGGCTATTCCCTGATCTTCTCGCGCAATCCCCGTGGTCTCCCCCCAGCCATTCAGCGCATTGTGCGCCAGAAGCAGGAAGAAATCTGCATGTCTGGCCAGTTCCAGCCTGTGCTTCAGTCAGGTACTTGGGGCTACTTAGCAAACTCACTGAGCTGTACAGTAGGTGATTGCATTTGTTGTTAATGTGACAGAACCACAGCAAACCCAGTTTTCTTTTTTAGCAACCATTTCTTAATGTTAGATCTAATAGGAAAACAGCTACAAAGGGAAATCCATGCAAGGGCAAAAGCCTGCTACAGGCTGGATTGGCAGCCTTAAGATTGCCACTTACAAGAATCCTGTGTGTTGAAACTGGTAAACTACCAGAAGATCAGCCTTGTTACTGTAGTAGACAGGACAGGGATGAATGCAACAAGCCAGTGTTTCTGCACTTGGAAATGCTTGTCTTGGCCACTTGCACAATAGTATCTTACCTTGGGTCTGTGCAGTGTCCTCCAGGAAAGCATGAGAAGGTGCCTCCAGGAAGGACCACCCTCACACTCCTCAGTTCCATCATGACTTGTGTCCTGTGTGGTCTGAGTAGCAGGGGTGAGGGGCTCTGAGCAGCAGTTTTGACTGCTGGCAGTGGGAGTCAGCACTTGCACCACATACATGCAATCAGACCATATCTAAAGCCCATTCTGAGAACATTTTTCCGGAGGAACAGGAATTGATCTTCTAGGACAAATGCTGTCCATCAGATAGGCAGACACTTTTTTAGGGCTATGCTGGAGGCAGAAATTCCTCTTTGTTGGCAGTTGAGTACCCACACCCTTCACATCCTCAGTGCCTTGCCTTGACCCTTTACTAAGCCACGTAACACATGCATTCCACACTGTGGGACAAGGAATGGCAGCTAAAACCCCCGAACAGCACATCGTGTCAGCCAGTCCTCCACTACAGAGCAGGTACTGGCATCATCCAAGGCCGTGGCCATGGCATGGGCAGCCCTGCTCCATACCGCTCTGTACTGCTCCCTGTAGCACAGGGAAGGCAGTTGGTTTGCAGGGTCATGGCTGGGCACCCAGGAAAGCTGAAAGCCCATGGCTAGGTGGGAAAGGCTGCCTGAGTCTGTGCCAATAGACACGGCAATGCAAACAGCAACTTCTGCACCCCACGTCCTAGTCTTGTACTGTGATTCAGAAGTACCCTAGGAAGGCTGTAGCTATAGCTTCACTGGAGATTACAAGGCTGTTAAAGCACTTTGCAAATTTACTTACACAGACTAAAGTTTACTTTTCTTTCTTTCCAGGGGCCTGTTAAAAGTATGCTTCTGATCCTATCCTTAAGCACAGAAACCAGACCTCTTGGTCTTGGAAGTTGCCACTCAACTAATAATAAAAAAAAAAAAATCATAGTATGGAATAGTGTGTTTTTCCTCAAAAACACATGAAAATATTGGGGGATCTGTAAACTGTGTGCAATATAATAGTGATATTTGAATTTTCAATGGAATACCTAATGTAGCATTTGTCAATAAACGCTTTTGGAAAAAAGGCACCTCTGGAACTGGTTTTTATTACCTGCTGTCCTGTCTATTGGGGAGCAGAAAGACTAAGGATGCTCACTGAGGACAGGTGAGACAGCAGCCAAGGGTGTTACCAGCACAGGCAGGGCAGTGTCACTCCCCAGCAGGGGAGCACGGCAAGGATGGTGAGAGGGGCAGGTTCTCTGACAGTGCTGATCCTCAGACAAGAGCATGGTGACAGGGCAAGTCTGGGATTCACCTAGGAAGTCCAGCCAGCAAGTGAGGGCAGCAAGGCACAGGGCAGAGTGCAGGCACAGCAGTGAGATGGCCCCAGCCAAAACCAGGACTGGAGAGTGTGTCTCAGGCAGAGCTACCTGCAGCAAGAGTCCCAGGTGGAGAACCACAAATACAATAAAACAGATGCTGTGCTTGCATTTCTAATGGCATTACCAGTAGTTTGCTCCCCTCTGCCTTCATAATCCAGTTTTCAGTATCTGAAAGGTACAGAACTGAAAGATACAGAACAGACTGGTTTTATGGCCAAGACTTTCATAGACAGAGAAAACCAAAAGAAGAGTACCTAAAAATCTCCATGTGGAAAAAGGGTAACCCAAGCCAGCATTATTGACATGTATTTCCCACTGCTTTTAGTAAAATCAAATTTACTTTGTTTCCTAGTAATAAAAATACCAGTCTAGAACACCCCAGCACCCTGCTGAACCCTGCAGTTTGTCAACTACACAAATGTTTACAAGTTATAATCACCAAGCACAGAGCTAAGACCAAGTTGAACAGCCCCTACCCCTGAGGTTTCCAAAAGGCGTGTGGCACAAGGCTGATGTTGACTGAAGACCTTCAGAGCCTGTTAAACAGCTTCTGCAAGATGCTTGCACAATCTTACCTCCAGTAACTGGAAAGAACATAGAAGCCAAAGACCAGAGACACTCTCCAGGACCAGAGACATTATCCCAGGGATGTAGCAAAGTCTCTCAAACTTGTACTTGCCAGGATTTCCTGGCAATACTCATAAGGCTCTCAACCCACTTGAACAAAGGTGTCCTTGCTCTTCAGGTCTAGGGAAAGCTACCCTGGCAGGGAACAAGATTGTGAACTACCACCTAAAGCTAAGGACAGAAACAGAGGAGCACTAGCAGCTAATAAAGGCCCACATAGATAGAGAACTACTGAGTGTTGAAAAAATATCAACCTTTTCTGCTGGACTAAGTGCAAGGTCAGTGCATTGACTGACTGTTCTCCACTTGCACCCGTCTCCCAGCAGGAAGTATTGGGGCAGAATCTGTGAACTTAGGACTTGTATAACAACTGATTAGACAACGCCAACATGCAGCTGAAGGAGCACGGCCTTTGGCCAGAACTTTCAGACCAATATTACCAGTCTTAGAGAAGTGCGATTTTTAACTTCTATGGTTATAGTAATTGTATGACCAGAGCAGATGAGAGTTGTAGCAAGAAGAGACAATCAATATGCAGGATCAAATGCATTCTTATTGTGCTTGGTGTAGTCTGTCTAGATGAGACAGGCAGTGAAATTCCTCCTCAGCCACATGAGGCAAAGCCTGCAGAACCATAGAAACATAGTGGCGATTCTGGCTGAATATACCATAGAGTTCATGTGCCCCAGGAATTGTACATGGGGGAGCATTTTTCCATCAGGACCACAAGCAGGTCCTCATTGTGTGATGTGGTGAGTTACTGAACAGATGGGAGTTACCTCATATCCATTTCTCTCCAATGACTGCAGGAAATGTGAAAGACAAGGTAGGGTAGGGTAGGGTAGGGTAGGGTAGGGTAGGGTAGGGTAGGGTAGGCAGCCATGAGTGTAATCTGATGAGATTTAAACTTCTCTTGAAATTCTGCTGAGTTCAACATGAAACAGCTTGGGTATATCTAGAGGCAGACATCTTCTGTCTGCTGTTTGAGGTGGCTGATGAAAAGCAGTCTATTATTCCTGGGTTTTAAGTGCGTGTATAGGTCCCAAGTCATAATCTCTGTCCTACACAAACTTTCCACTAACAAGACAAAATAAAAAAATTGTTTATGCATTAAAGGGACTGTTTTTTTGTCCTCAGAAGGTCCTTTAGTGCTGGCAGAAAGATTGTGACTGTGCAACAGCAGGAGGGACCCTGCAAGGATATTGTTCTTCACACACCAGTGAACCTCCTCCAGGCAAGGACACTGCAAGTCCCAAGATCAGACATCACCTTGAGTTTGACCAGTTTTCCCGGGGTTGTGGTAACTGAGGCAATCTGTGCATTTAGGTTTCTACTTCAGCCTTGACACTTTTTATGGTAAAGTTCCCTTATGCTTCAGTTTTATGTAAAGTTGGAACTTCCATGAGTCGAGCTTTTACCCCCTGTGCTGGTAGCCACTGCAAGAAGCTGTGTTGTACTTGGTTGCTGTCTGGGGTTAAAACATGACAGGTCCTTGAGAACAGTCTTTACTTCCCAAGATTAAGCAGTTGACATAAGAGTTTTAAGCAGTTTCTACAACACAATGATCAGATCCTGTTTTTACAAGGTTCATGTGAAAGATTAAAAACTGGTTTTATTGGCTAGCACAAAAGATGGTAACAAATGTAGCATATACACAATTAGACAATGTAAAATACTCAGTTGAAAGGTTCTTTCAGTTGCAAAATGGTTATATAGCCTCAGAAGCTTTTGTCTGAAACACAGGCAAACAATCCCACGTTGCAGTTACATATTCTTATTTGGATTAATGAATAGCAAGAGAAATACATGAGTGCTCTGCAGTCTTGCTTTGGTTATGATACTACAGAACTACTAAGCACCTGATATTCACACCTAGTGCTACTGGATACTTGGCACTTCTGAAAACTCAAAACTGTAATGCGGGGCTGATCATTACATGTAACAGAAGAGATTAGTTAAACATGCAATTTTGGAAACACTATCAGAGCTAGCAACAGATGGTTACAGAAATCTCAAGTTTCAAGTACTAAATAGCATTTTTCTGTATACATTAAATGATAAAAAAAGAAAACACCATTTCAAAACTTTTATACTTTGTTAGAAATAAACTCATACCTGGAAATACCAACTTCTCTTCTCTCTGTAATTGTTAATACATGTTCATTTCTTAAAGGCATGAGTTTATATCATAGCAGCAAAGAAGATTTTCAGAAGAAATCTTCTATTTTTCATGGTTTGCACATCTATACATTTTCATCCCTGCATAACAAAATCAATACTATTCACTACAGCTATGTTTCTTTTTTTTCTCTTTTTTTTCTTCTTTTTCTTTTTTTTTTTTTGTTTAATACACCTGTAACTAGTGCATAGTCCTTGGTTTGATAAAGACTGCTATATTCTGATTGCCAGGGTGGAAAAATTTTAAAGCAGAAGGGCTACCCAGGTAGGACATCCCAACACACTAAACTGTCCTCTCCAGCTCCTGTATCTTCCCCTGCTTCAGACAAACTAAAATCTCTCAAGACCCTATACTTAGTATTTCTCTAAATAATTTTTTTTGTGGTTCCACCTCATACTAGCAAAACAACATGTGTTAACTGCTAGGTTTTACTTAACTGTGTACACTGGTTCTGCACTCAGGGGCTATTATCACAACTTTAAAATGTATTTTTTCTATCCCCATCCAAGTAGAACATCTCAGTAGTTTTTTTTTAAATTGAGAGGGTTTTCAATTCAGTAGGCTCCATGGCCCTTTTCTGTTCTGCCTGTATGGACAAGGAATTGGAGGACTAGGATGTGACAAGTGCCCCTTATTAAAGGAGACAAGAAATATTTCTTCAGAATTCTGTGACAGAATGAATCTTTTAAGGCTAATTTTCAGTACAGGCACAAGAACAAGTAACCAGCAAGTGAGAGATACAAGGCCACATCTCACATACACTGACTTTTTGCACATGCTTCTTTTCTGTGCTGTAGAAGTTGAGGGTATTTGAGGTAGTTCAGCTCTCTCCTACTGTGCAAACTTGGGCACTTCTTTTTTCTGAGACCTGAATGTTTCATCAAATATGCAGTTTTTGTTGTTATGTTGGTGAGGTGGCTGATGTCAGCAAAGAGAGCAGTAGGGGATTTGTTTGTGTGACAAAGTCACTCCTCTTATGGAAAACACTCTGGCTGTTTTCACTGGCATTATCCTTCTCTCTGCAAGCCTGTTAAAGGCACAGCTCAAACTGTGCCAGTTGTGAAAAGGGAAGAATAAAACAGCACCCCTGCAATTTCAAGGAACTTCGCTGTTTACACAAAGTGTTTGGCAGCTGCAAGCACAGCCAGTGGTGATCTGTAGCCCATGATCTAGGGCTGTCACACGCTTGTGCACACGCTTTGCAAAGCACAGGAGCTCAAACTGTTCTTCGCTAATTTCCTAAGTGTCCTAAGTAGCAGCCCTGCTACATTCAAGAGTGTGCTGTCCTGTCACATGAAAACACAAAAGGCTCTAACTAGTGTTTCAGCTTTCTCCTGGCCATGCAGAGCTGAGTGATCACTTACAGTCTGTGAGGGGAGGTGTTAGCTGTAAGGGCTGAAGGACACCAGGCTAGGTGACAGCAATGGAGAGAAAGAGGGACTTTAAGGGTTAGAGTCTCCACCACAAAGAGGCAGCCGCCTCTTTGTAATCCGGCCAGAGTACAAACAAGTGACTTGGACAAAAACAGAAAAGAGAAAAGGTGGGGAAGTCTGGAGGCTAGGGCTTTCTGTGCCTTCTCCCCTCTGAGAATGAGCTGATATCCCTTCCTCTGCGTACGGGAAATAGCTCTGGCATCATGTAATGGTCACAAATACAGAGAGAGCTGGGTGGAAACCCCTCTGCAAGAGAGTGAAAAACCTCATACACCTGAAGACGTGGCAAGTGTTCTGAAATAACCCACTGTAACTAACCAGCAGGGAATAAGGGATCCTTCACTTCTTGCTCTGAATGTGTCTGGTTGCTTTGACCTTTTCCATCAAACTTATGTCAAGACAGCCTGGAAGCTAAGGCAGGCAGTTCACTCTCAGACAAGTCCTCCATGTGCCTTTGCTACCATCCTCACTCACACAGAGAAGCAATGCCCTTGTTCCTGCTACAGTGTGTGACCTCTATAAATCTCAGCTTGCCCTGGCCATTAGCTCAGCGTAATAATAGGGAATAATAAATAGTTATCCCCATAATTCCTAGCTACCAGGCTGAATCCCTGTCCTACAGCAGCCTCCTACCAGTTGGTTTGGCAGTTGTGGGTGATAATGCTGTCTTTTGTGCTGTGAAGAGTTAATAAGGGCAGTTGCTTCTAACTTGCATTCCTAACTTCATCAGGTCATTTCCATACTCCCTCCTCAGGCTGGGAGGAGTTTATTTTTCTGGGGAGTTGTCATTTGCAAGGAACATACACCACTCTGACACCAAGCCAGGCACCACTCTTCAGAGTCACTTGAAAGCTTCAACATACCCCACGGGAAGAGAGGACAGGCCTGCCTTCCCCCAGTAGTCAATGGCACGCACTCTGTAAAAGCCGGAGACTGAGCTTCCTGCAAATGAAAAGGTTAGAAATGGTCACTGTGAAATGCTGACACCTGTGGTACTTGGAGGACGTGAAGCAGGCACTACTCCTGTAAAATGTAGGTTTGTAGAATGGGCTGGGGAAATCAGTTCTGCACCCTAAGTGTCTGTGCCTGTCTGATTAAAAATGATAATAAATTCCTCATGGCCAAGTACTGGCTTTTTTATCTTGTTTCACCAAGGATGTCCTCTCCTACTTATCAGGATTTGCAAGTACAACTACAGGACTGCTTTCCCAGCAGTCCATTTGGAAGAAGGCTGTGACATCTACAACACACAACTCGTCATCTCCTTTTTTTCCAACTTACTTTTCTGCCTGAACTTTCTGTGCCTTTGGAACAGGTTACGTGGGGACAGGTTCAACAAAGAAGCAGAACAAGAAGCACCCAGGCTGACTGAAAACCGTCTGCTCTACTCAGGAAGTAGCACCACTTACTTTATAAAGGTATGTGAGTTGACGTTCTGTGGTTCTGCTGCTTTTTATCCTTGATCCAGTTCAAAGAACACAGCTTTCCTTAGCAGAATCTTTGAACCCACAAGCAATATAAATTTGGGGGTATTTTACCTATTTAATTGATTTTTATGTGTGTTTTAGTGTTTTTATTCTAGAAGAAAAAGAATGCTAGAAATAATGGGTGAGGAAGAAGTTCCTAGCAATATGGACTGCTGAGACACAATATTTTTTCAAGCAGTCTTTTTGGCTGTCATTGGTTTTAAAACAAACAGTTAAAACTGGTATATAATATTATAATATAATAATGAATAATAATTTCAGAGATTTGCCATAGCCATGATTTACAGTCTTTGCTTGCCTGTGTAGCCTTTACATTGCAATAATAGCTCTGAACTTTTATTATGCAACCACTGCTGATGTTAAGACTTTCTTAACATCAGGGTAAGATAAGCCTGTATTTCTGGTAAAAACATCTCTCAACTGTTTTTTAATAGTATCATTATGAGGCAAGGTTTGTCTGTGTTTCACCCAGCCCTCATCAAAGCTTATTATCAATATTTGTTGGATGGTCATGTTGCAGACTAGACCACATTTGCTTAAAAAAACCAAACCAAACCAAACAAAAAACCAACAACAACCACCACCCCTTCAACCAACCTCACCCCCTGCAATAAACAAAAAAATATCCCCCCAAAAAATCACTAACTTCTTTCACTTGGATGTTTTATCTGAGTAAGCTTCTATTGCAAGGTCTGGTCATGGTTTTTTGGGGGGTTCTTTATCATCATTTTTGCATATTTCTACACCAGCTACAAAAGTGCTCCTTAACTTCTCAGGGACCTTGCCAGGCCCATAGCTGGGTGATAAGTGGCTTTTGTGACAATTACCCATGGCATACTACTAATAATGTCCTCATGACTATTTGTCAATCACTGTTTGTCCTTGAGAATAAGGCTCTCACTGAGAATATGATCCTAAAGGAGGAGATGTGCTCTTATTTGTGATGTGACTGTGTGTTACTAGCAAGTAACCTACCTTCAGCAGTTACTAAACAATGTTTCACACACTCATGAGTGGCAATATCAACATGACAGATTACCTAATATGAGCGTTCTTGCCATACCTGGACTGTAGACCCAGAGAGTGAATATTGTGTCTTTGGCATTAATCCGCTGGTACACTTTTCCATCTGGTGAGAATTCCACTTCAAACGTCTTTATACACCTAGAAAAGCAGACCAAAGAGGTTTGTAAATACAACTGATAATGTGTTGAACAATCAAATACTAGTCTCGGGGCTATTTCAACAAGAAGGACAAAAATAAGAAATGTTCAGTTGACTCATTCCTACCAAATGTAGGACAGCATGAATTTTCAGTATTAGGAAGAACCAGGGCTCCAACAGCTCCCAGAAGAACACCTAGACTGACTTGCTACTTTGGGTATATGCAGCATCACAAAATGTCACACATCTTTCACTCAGACACCAGGGTTATCAAGGATGCAGAATCTAGGGAGACTGGCTTGAAAAGGAGCTAAGTCACTGCTTCCTGAGGCAATTTGATTTTACACTGGATCACCTTTCAGAGTTCACCTACAGAGTGTTTCCAGTAGAGTCCAGCTTGCCGAAGCAAGCACCTGGAGGTTTTCTCTTCCAGTTCACATCCCTTACAGAGATGTGCAAGATCCCACTTAGGCATCTGCTGATAATATAACTTGTACCATGAATCTTCCTGCCACGGAATGCTGGTGAGCAACAGGCAGATTCCTTTGGTCAGGCAGCAAATTAAGCAGGGTTCCTCTTCACAGTTTGTGCATGCAGGTCCTACAATTCATTTTCAGACAAATGCACTGCATCATCTATCAAGGAGCAATAATTCATTAATTTGTGAACTTGTTTTACTCTGTAGGGCTTGTGGAAACTTAGGGAGTAATACATTGGTAACTCATTTGTATCCATTTTATTTTAAAGCTACTTACTTTGACTGTACATAATCATCATCCCACAGCACGATGACCTGCCCCTCTGTGAGAGGGATCAAACGAACACCAGTCACCTGTCCAAAGATGGAAGCCCTTGTAAGAAAACTGTACAAACCAATCAACCAGGTCACATTTCTGTGTTCAACCTTCCTTACTAATTATTTGCTTTGATTTTTTTTCCACTGAGATCAGGTGTAAAAACAAAATTCTTGGCTCTGTAGCTTTTTGTAGCCTATGTCCCCCACTCGTCAGCCTTGCAGAGGACCTTCATAGGCTCTGGGTACCACTATGAACATGGGTGAGACTGATGAGCAGATAGAGATGTCTAATATGGCAGCCATTATTCCATTTTAGCTTTAGCCATCCATTATTAACTGGAGAGCTGTTGTCAAGCCTTGTAGCATACCATGTCATTTTTAAAAAGATACTGCAACTTTCAGTCCTGCATTACTAATTTCCCACCATGGGAACTTCCATTCATCTCAGTGATGGCTCCTATTACTTTCTGTGTAGTACTTCATCTTTAATTTTTTCTTCTGAGATAAATTATATCTTTGATGAGAGCCTTCTCATCAAAGAAGAGAACAATTGTTTATTTATTAATTCTTACATGGTACTTTTAACAAAAAATTAATTCAAATGGTCGTCTTCTAAGATTAAAGGCAGGAAGCAGTTTCTGTTTCAATGTGTCTGATAGTAGAATACAACACATACTTGATCAGGAGCTGATCTGGGTCTTGCACAGATGTGGATAAGAAAGACTGAGGGAATGGGAAGGTCTTGCTTCAGTGTCAGGATGCCACCTTCAGGAAATGGGAATGGGCCTATTGCCAGTGGGTCCTGTGGAGCCAAAGAGTAGTGTTGTGAAAAATCTTTCATTATAGTGCCTAAAGACCAACTGTTAAATCAGTGTAAAGTGCCTGTGTATTTACTTTAGGACTCTAAATTTCCAATAGAGTTGATACTGCTAATGTTTACAGGCATCAAAGTTCTTCACGCTGGGAGACTTCAATCTCACCTGTTTTCCAGCTCTTCAGGAAACAAGAGGGTTTGTCCATCTCACAAATTGGGTTGATCACAAATGCCCTTAGGCACAATCTGTCACTTCTGGTAACCTCCCATGGATGCCTTTCAGGCTAGAGGTCTTTATAAACCATGCCCCCATCTCTCCCCAGTGTGCACAGCAAGCTACTGCTAGCTAGAACAGCTACACGGCTGGTCTATGGGAATGAGGCTGTACCAGATAGCCATGAGCATCTAAAATCTTGCTGTTGCCCTTTTCAAGAAAGAGCTGATGTCTCCTACAGTATCCAACAGGCCTTAGCAATAGGCAGTTATGCTGACTGGGAAGAGAAGACACAGTACTGTATACCAAAGTCAGAAGGCAAGTAGTGTCTGTGGGCCCTGAAGGGGATAAATATTACCTCTTTTTTTAACCTGGGAGTCTAAATGCATAGGGGAAACTATGGGAGTGGGAGCTGAAGTGACAGGCTACTCACATATGCTCACATACGGTAAGTAATCTCCACATGGCTTTCATCCATAGGGAGAGGAGTTTTCAGAGAAGACTTACTCCTTAATTACCTCTGTGGTGCATTCAGCACTAGAGAGGATGAGGGAAAACTGTAGGTCTCCCTGTCAGCCCCTCAGAGTTTTCTGAACTTGCACTAGGTAGTTTTCACCTCAGGTGTCTGTTTTCTATTATTAAGGCGGTTCATTTCAACTCTCTAACGCAGCAATTTGGCCATTCTGTAATATAAACAGGGTCATGTAACTTATTTGGGGAATAGTCAAAAGAAAACAGAACAGAAAAAGTCTCAAAGCTCACTGAAGATTCAGGGAGAAGGCGGAACTTCCCCAGGAGCAACTGTGCCTCCTCACATTATAGGTATGAGAGCGAAGAGGTTGTACAACATAAACACAAAGGCATAAGTTGTGTATCAGCTACACTCTTCTGCAAGACTGTAAGTGAATTTTGTGTGTATATGAAAAGTGAATGACTGTGGGCTAAGGAAATTTTGACAACAACCTTATTTCTTGTCTTTTTCACAAGCACTTTACCCATACAACACTTCAATAACATAATCGTACCTCAGCATCCCTTATTTGCTGGAACTGTTCTGGAGAAGGAAAGTCAGGGCTTCCTAGGTTTTTCCACTTCAGATACGGATTGGTTTGGTTGTTATCCATGTAATATGTCACATACACCAGCTCTGTAGGAATACAAACAAAACAAAGTAAACTCTTTATTTGGATTTAAAGATTAACAAGAATAAATTTAGCAGGTGTGTAAGTCTACCTTTTCAAAAGTGATTTCAGAACTTTGGAGCCTGACTTCCACTAGAAAGTCCCATGGCTAGCACTCTTATGAGGCTCTACAATTTACATTTGCCAAGTTTACATTTCAAATTATTATTTCCATAACTAGAACTGAAATCCTCTTTTTGCACAGGTGCTGTATGCATTTGTTGGGTAACTGCATCAGCTGTGCAATTGTGTGTTTGTGTTGGCTGTCCTGGAGTCAGTTAGGAGAACTGCTGCCTGGCAATATCCAGCCAAGGATACTGAGATCAATAGTTTTTCAAAAAGGTAGTACTTGACAGTTGCCTTTAAAGGCAGGGTCAAAGTGTACACATTAGGAATGAACCTTTCAAAGAAGAACATGATTATACCTGAGAAAACATAGGAGTGCACAAAAGAGAGAGAAAGTTAGAAAACTAAATTCACGCTTGAAATGAAAGGCAACTCAGTAGAAGTTTTCCACTTTATGTTCTGTCCTAAAGATCACTTAACATGAGCTGCCTACATGATATTTGTTTACCTCTAAGTTTGGGGAAGTGGGTAGCATTCACTGTGACGGTGCTAATGTTGGATGAAGTCCTGTTATCCTCACTTGAATACACCAGTACAGTAGCTTGCCAGCTGTCTGAGGGCTGTGTCTCGCTTGAGGTGTGCACAGATGCCAGCACGCCAACTGTGCTGTTTTGAGCGCTTTCAACTCCACTGATCTTCACTTCTGCAAAAATCTGCTTTTCTCCTTTAAAAAGTATGACAACTGTAAGCATCATTGTTAGTCAGTCCTGTATCAGAAGCTGCAGGGTCAAAGCATGCAAATAGGCTGAGCATAGGTTGAGCTATGTTCTGCCTTATTTTACCAGTTACAGCCTTCAGTCAGATTTATTTTACAACAGCAGAACATGAACATACTACAGTAGTTCTTATGCTTAGCAGTTCAGCTAGCAACATGCATGAGGTTCTTCCTGTAATATGCTGCACGAGTCTTCCAGCTGCAGGGATTTCTTAAAGACAGTTGCAGCCTAATGGAATGTACCCCTTGCATCACAAGAGGGAAGTACCAGTCAACAAAAAATGAGTGATTGGCACACAGAGGGTATAAACAAAGCAGTAAATTAAATCAAATGGATAACAGACTCTCAGGAATGTTTTATAAGCTATCAATCTCTCTGAAGTTTCATTTTCTTAATACAGCTAGTTAACAGTGAGTAGGAGAACTCCTGGTTTTATGAATGGTGAGATGGCTGGAACAATCTTTCTTAGGCTGGAAGCTTCTAGGTAAGAGGGGTTATTGATGTGTTTTTAATCAGTGGTTACTATACCTAGCAGGGCCAGCAAGCCCATGGCAGTCAGCACTGGTTTCCGCACCATCTGGACATGAGGAGGCTTTGTATTGTTCATCTGGAAACGTGCTGTCAGAGTCCGCTGTGTAAAGTAATGGGGGTGGTAGCTCAAGAAGGCATTGTCATTACTCAGCAACGAGTAGTTGATGGTGTTGTTGGCTTTGGAAATGAGCAGGTTTTGGTGCTGGATGATTACCTGCAAAGTCATAAAGAAAATGGACCTTCACCTTGGAGAAAATCCAACACGCAGTGCCTGTATTTTTTTTAAATCTTCACAGCGTTCTGGAAAGAACTGTCACTCTGGCTTTTAGAAAAGACTGAAGAAAAAACTGTTCATCACAATTCTTAGAAAAACTATACTTAAGGTGATATATTAATCACTGTAGAATCTGAAGTATCTACATAGTTTTGCCAGTAATAAGTCTCTGAAATAATTATTACTAGTTATCTCCATAAATAATGAATACATTTCCTTGTCTACTGCACTACAAATGATGCTCCTCTGTCTTGAATACTTAATTAGCAAACAGGATTTACCATCTGAATTAAACCTAAATGATTCTCCAAATCTGGAGTTACTTTGTACCCACTACACCAGTGTCTGTGAGCTGGTCCTGGATTCTCTTTCTAAATTAATCATTTTTCCCACTTGGTGCTAACTTGGAATGAATTCTCCTGGTGTTTCACAGGTTGCTGTGCTGATTTCCTGCAAAACATCAGAGTTCCCAAGTTCTCTGTTTATTAGATTGTGCCTTAGTAGCAGAATCAAGCAGAACTTCAAAAGGCTGACAACTGAACAGTCTCACAATTGTGTCCCTGAAAGAACACAGGGCTTCAGCTTCTATACACCCAAGTGTTAATTTTCCACTGGATGTGTCTTTCTTTCTCCCTTCATATCACCACATCATTATAAACACTATTATTTTGTCTTGCAAACTCTCCGTGATGCAGTCAATGACTTGTTGCCTTAGAGAAGACTGCTTGTATATGCAGTCCCAGAGAGCTGGGAGCCTTTGTCTCCCCAGGAGCAGCTGATAAGATAAATCTTTTTTCTGGGTGATATACATGCTCCTGTGTTTGTGAATTATTCCTTTGCGCAGGAGCACTTGGACTCTATGTGCTGTAAAAGGTAGTGGCTCACAAAGCACCAGGCCTGCAGTGGAAATTACTTCTATGCAGGGGAAGAGGTGAGTTTTCTCTGGGGCCAGGGTTCAATTACTGCAGAGGCAGGAATGCTGAGCATTCTCTTCTCCTTCTGCTTTTCTGGTCAACATCAGTAATCACTAGCAGTAATTAATAAGACCATGTGTACAGCCAGTATCCAAAACCAAAGAAAGGACCTATGCTGAGAGCTCAAGGGACTTCTTAATTATACCTGATGTCCCTTGACAAGATAAACTTATGAAGGAGCTGGGAAATAATGCCTCACATAAGTGAGGTGACAGCTAGCAGTACTGACACCAGAACAGTAGAATTACATGGAGAGGACATGTGTGGGAGGAATCTTATCAGATGGATCTAACTGGGGGACTGTATACATTCTCCAACTCAGTTCTCTAGCACTTCTATGACAAGTTCTCAGTTTGGTTTTGGGTTGGATTTTTTTTTAAGGAAAGATGAAGAAAACTAATACAAATTAAATCAAGCTACTAATACTAGATTATTCAGGGAAACCCCCACTTTATCAGTAGGGAGCTCTCCTTTTTTAGGATCTATTAGTCTGAATAGCTGCTTAAAAATTAACTGTTAAGTCTACTTTTTCAACTGTATTAACACATCAGGAGACACTACTGTGCCAAAACTATCAATGAACTGTTACCTTTACAACCATAGCTGCATAGGTCACATCAGCTCGCCAGAGTTGTGGAATGGCCCAGCCAACCATCGGATCTGCTTCATCGTTGTATATGGCAACAGAAGAAAAACTTGGAAACAGCTTCTGAATTTGTTGAACTGCTTCTACTTCTTGTTGCAAGATATAGAGAGAATTCCCACCTCCCTGCAACAATATTTCATATCTGCTTAGTGGTAGTGAGAAAAGAGTGGTAAACATACAGACACAACCCAGAGTCACAAACATAAAACATATCCTGGGTCACCAAGCTGCTGTGGACCAACAATATTAGTATTTTTACCTCATCTACCACAGCATATGCTGTTTGCATGAGCTCCTCCTAGAACATAAAATGGAAAAGAAGTACAAGAGTTGTTTCCCCTTGGGAATTAGGCAAAGACAAATTTGCTTTGAGTTGAAGTCTTGTAACTAAACATCTTCAAACGTTTGCAAGAAAAGGTATGCTTCCTGCTATAGGCTGGAGACTCATCATCATCATAATCAACTTCGTAAATTAGAATAAAATGTAACTTTGAACTGATTGAAAAAACAGCTTTAAACTGAAATCTTGGACTAACCTTCCTATGGAGAGAGATGTAATCCAGCCTTACACCAGTCTCCCCTGTGAAGAAGTTGGTCCCATTGTAGCAATGACACAGAAGACTCCAGCATATGGGTGACTTGGGTAAGGGATGGAAGGAATCCCCAGGCCCTCCAAATTTTAGAAGAGGACTGGCTGCTCTTAATCCTTCTGAGCAAGCATCATAATAGTTGAGAAACCCTGAAGTCCAAGCAGATATATATATCAAAGATGATAACTCAAAACAGAAACTGGATCTAAAACTACAAGGAGATGTTATAACCCTATTATCTCATTTATTGGCAAGACCTCACAATCTGGGACTACCCTTTCCTGTGCACTGACAACACAAGAAGACATCAAAACCTCACCTGCCTTCACAAGATTCTTCTAAAGATTTTGTATGGATAGGTTCCCAAAGCATGCAACTGTCAATGAAGAGTTTTCCTCTTATTCCACCCTTCACCCACTTACTGCTACTAACTGTACCTTATATCCAAGTTAATGAACTGCATCTTCTTAGTGTAACTTCTGTTTTTTCTGTTCTACTATCCCTGATGCCCAAGCAGGGAATAAAGTGTAGCCAGTAACATGACCTTAGCAAAACATATTTGGTGTACCTGTCACGTTCCTTATCATGCTGTCTACCTTACTTCTTTGTCAGTATAACTTAAGTCTCACTGTCATCCCTCTGCTCACCCCACACACCTTCACCACACTCATAAGTGCTCCAAAACATGCTCACCTTTTACTGTCATAGACACATTGTCAAAGTCATGGTGGTCTGGTTCATTCCATGTTTCAAAATTCCACTTAGCAACATGCTCCAATCCATACCTATCTGTAGGAGAGGCCTCATTTATCAGTGAGCTGCATATCCAGACAATACTATCAATAAGTGACTTATACAGACAGTTCTATAAGTTAGGGCTGCAGGTGAGGCTCAGCACCCAGAAATACAACTAAATCATTTCCCTAATTATTTTTAAGAATGAAGGAAATGTGATTTGGGAGTTTCAAAATGATCTCTCATTTTTGATGAAATGCAGCAATATTTGAAAAAGATGGAAAGTGAGAGCGAGACGCCTAACAGCTTTGTGATTAGGGCACTCACCTATCCTTAATTCTGGCTGAGTCTTCTGCCTTGTTAGAAATATTTGAAGCTGGCATGAGAGAAGTATTCAGGTTATCATGCTCCAGCGAAAGCCGGTGGTTTACAACCACAACAATATAACAAGGTTAAAAGTCAGTCCTTTGAGGCAGGCCAAATGTGCTACCCAGAACACTCATTCTGGATGTTGGCCATGGATCAGTAAAAAGAGGGACTATTATCCCATGGTCTCCATGGTCTGTTCTGGCATGGTTTTTTCTGGTTTTTGTTGAAATCCAAGGTCTTAAAATTGATCACAATACACAGAACTTTTTGAAGTAGCTAGAAAGGATTACAACAGAATAAATAACAAGGCTTTTATTTTTTTAACTTACCTATGTATCTCCTGGCCAGAACCATAATTAAGTTTCTCCATTGTACTACACGTTCTTTATCTTCAAAATCTAAAAAATATCCTGATGGATTCCCCATCAATTCAAATCCTAAACAAGACATAAGAAATTGGTCTCCTTTTATTGTGAATGCTATCTCATTTTGATTAATGAAGTGCTTATCACACTATCTGAAACAAATCTGCTAATGAAGAAGCATCATTAAATGGGCTCTCTTTCCTGTTTTCACATGTTCCCACCAGAAATAGTTCAGATTTTATATTGTTTACTAATTACTCGTCAGTGACTATAGTAATCAAAACTAATAATTGCCAACATAAATGCAGGGCTCAGAGGAAACTTAATACAGTGGATGCTTGCATAAATTTATGGGAAATTATACTTTGAGTATCTGCTTCTTTGACCCTCTTAGGTGTATGTCAATGAGTACAAAGTCTTCTCCTCTTCAAGAGATCTCATTTACAAATCCATCCATCTGAAACTACCTTTAAAGGCAATGTAAAACCATTTGTGTTGTCTTAATTGCTGTAATATTTTGCTCAAACTGTTTTTCATGGACATGATGTAAAGGCAAGTAGGTAAATAATGAATTTTTATCAAAACCAGCTTTTGAAAAGCTCTGTAAGAATATTCTAATGATTGTACAATATGGGCAAACAGATATACTAAGCTGTGAAGGTAAGGAGCTGCCCTTACCTGGAATCAGCCTATTTTCCCACAGAAGATCCATAAGGTTATCCAAGGCAGTAAAATCGTAGTCAAGTTTGCCATTCATCACTCTAAAGAACAAAGATAATAAAAATTACAAATGCAAATATTATAGCAAAGATAGGACTTGATTAGTAGCTAATCAGTCAGATGGCTTCCTTCTCAAAATTTATATGTGACTTAGGTTCTTGGAATTGTACACAAACTTCCTTCCTCTAAAGTAACGGGTGTTAACCTTAAGCAAGTCATGTCTCTTGACCTATCCATGCCCTTTTCCTGCTTTGGCAGCAATAGAAGCAATATAATGGATTTGCTTGCTGAATTCTGGTTTTTTTAACAGAATATTAAGATTTCTAACTCTTTGTTGAAGTAAAATTTACATAGATTTTCTTTTTTTGGTTAAGCTGTTTTTACCGTTTCCATTGGATTACCCACTGCTAGGCCAGCTCTTTCCACATTGCCCCACAAGCAGTCTTTCTCAATTTGCAATATATAATATACTCCTAATTTGCAATACATAATATAGATTTCTTAGTAGCACTTCTTATAGATTTAGGTCCAGCTCAAAAATAACTTTGTATCTTTCAAAGAATGCTGAACTTATGCACACAATGTCTGTAATTTTTACTTCATTGTAAGCATTTGCTTAGTATTTCTCCTGTACTCCCAGGATCTCAGGCTGCAAATCTTATATCCAGCTTTGAATAAATGCATTCAAAGACTTAGCAGCCCTATGATGCACCCCTTTGTGTCAGGGAATCTTGCAGGAACACAGGTACCAAAATCTGGACGTGCACATCTCCATGGGAACACTAGAATTCTTTTACCCAGGGGATGAAAAATGGCATTTGCAATTTATAAGTTATATACTAGAAGATTTACTTTAAATTCCTGAAAGACTTTTCTTGCCTGGTATCCAGTAGAAACAAATACAAAGTACTATGTGGGTCAGTTTCCCATAACTTCTGAACTTATGGCCTGGTTTAACTGAAATCTGAAAGGGCTGGAGAAATTTTGCCAATATGAAGTGCCAAACAGGAATTAACAATGAACTTCTGTTGAGAATATTCTGTTAGTGTGACTTACTGCTCTCTGGCCCAAGCAACAGCCTTGGCCTGGTGGCCAAATTCTGGCCTCAGTATGACCTTAGCAAAAGGCTTTTTAAGCACCCTTGACATAAGTCCAGCCCCAGTCACACAGCAGTGCTGAGCGGAGTCTTGGCAACCCCTCTCAAAGCTGATTTCTCCACCCATGCCAGGGCACTACAACCAATTTTTCTGGTACAGTGCAGCCTGACCACTTCTGAAGTCTTGCCTCCTCTTTCCTAGGCACGTTGCCTTTGCTTGGATGGAGAGTACAAGTACTAGTGATGCAGGAGTACAAGTGAACTACTGATGCAATGCCCTCAGTATGATGGAAGGGGGAGAGACAATCACAGTTCTTGCAACTGATCAGTGTTAGCACAGCATGACAAGCACACAGGATTAGATGTGAGAATGGAGCCATCAACAGAGCTCTTAAATCAATGCTGGGCTCTGTGCTGAGAGTCACAAGTTGTTTCTTTCTGTGCCTCCCTATGCATCTCTGAGCCTCTTTGATGGAGGCTCTTCCTCTGTGCTTTCTTGTCAAGAAAAGGTTTTAGTGAAAAAACTGTGTAGTGGTTTCAGTTCACCTCTTTATCTTTTGTGAGATAGGAGATTTGGAGGAATGCAAAACAGGCTCAAAACTTAAAGAAAATGAAAAGTTTGTTAACAGAATTAAAAGAGAAAAGAAAATAATAAGAAAATCAAAGCAAAATCCCTCTTTTTACTCCCACACCCCCCTCCTCCTTCCCTCCTCCCCAAACCACCACAAAGGACATTACATAATTCTTGGTCAGCATTCACAATTTTAAGAATCTCTCCCGTTAGTTAAGGAGAAAAGAGGTTTCCTTTGCAATCTGTGGTCTTCCAAAACCGTATCAGCCCCAGTCCACCAGCCCCCGGCCGGGATTAAAGCTGCCACCGGGAAAAAACAACTCTCTCCCATGGACAGAGAATCACATGGGCCACAACATAGGGTAGTCATTTTTAAGGGTGAACAGCTTCTAGCCTGAAACAGCAACTCGCTTCTCCACAGAAAACCTTAAAAGTTTCTCCCAGCTCCCCACACCTCTGGGCACCTGGCGTGGTCCTCTTTTGCAGNCTCGAGGCCGCTCCAAGGAGCGAAAACCTCAGCCGCCATTTCCCCCCCCCTCCTGCCGGAACAGCCAAACTCCCAGGAAGAGAGAGGCACTTCCTGTCCTCTCCAGTCTTCAAATATGGAACTTTCGAAAAGCGCCACTGGTCAAACGAGCTGTCCATCAGCTCAGGCTCAACCTACCACAAACTGTAATGACAGTGCCAAATACTCAGAGAATTAAAGAAGGGCTGACAGAATTGCCTAGTGAATAAATAAGGGAACTGTGGAATCTGAAGAAGACAAACTTCTGACCAGGGTCTAGAAGAGGAAGACAAGGCAGGCAAAGTAAATGTAACATAGGCCATATCCACTGTGCCACCTCCACATGTTATGTAAAGAAGCACACAATCTTAGCCCCAGCCTGGTCACACTCTTTTACCAAAGACTTGAAACAGGCTTTTTATTTTTAAAGTACATCCTACTACCATGACAGAAATTGTCATGTATGCAGTCACTGATGGGCTTAAGAGTTCCTGCTCAAGTCAAATGGTGCAGCTGTAAAAGAAGCAAATAGCAGAAAGAAATTTATTTGCTTTAGTATACTTTAAAGTATTTTAAAAATCACTGTTGAACTAAAGAATGGCCATTTGGAACCAGGTTTTTTTTTGCTTAGGCAAAGGTTTAAAAAAAAAAAGTCCTATCCAAAGTTCAAAGACAAGGTTTGGGTTTTTTTGCAAAAACTAGTTCTGCTCCCTCAGATCCATTAACTATTTCCAGTTGTACCCTGTGTTCTATTGAAATATCTGCTTACATGCACACTTACAGTCAGTGTGCGTAAGAATGATTAACTACACTGTCTTGTAAAAAGTTCATAATGCCATTTAGATAAAAGCAGAGGAACTAGGGTCTTCCTGACTTCAGTCTAAGGTCTACACAGTATTATGTGAAAATATATGCATAAATGAAACCTTCTGTTTGATGCCTGTACACTTAAGGTCCCAGGACATTTACATTTTTCCAACTGCATCAATGAAGTAACACATTTAAAACAGAATGCCATTGACAACCATGACTGACTAACGGTACATGAGATCTTGTGTTACGTGTGTAGGTGTAGATTTATTTCTTACGTTCTTTGGCTGATCTGTCACTATATAAGAATCTCTTCTTCTTTCCAAGTGGACCAAACAGTATGCTCCCATTAATAAAATGATTACTTGACTGACAGGATTGACACTTTCTTAGATTTTGATCTTATCCTTACCCATTCTACATTTCTGGTGTGAGATGGATGTATTTTTTTACAGCATATACAGTACTGCTAGAATTTGGGTTACATGGTTGCCTGCCATGTAGTGACTAGAAGCCATGCTGACAGTTGCACTTGAGGCAAAGAAACTGGTACTATTTACAAACATTCTGCATGGAGAAGACTGGCTCAACTGCCAGGCCCTTGCCAAGAGTGCTCTAAAGACAATTTTAGGACACTGAAGACCAGATCAAAACTGTTACAGGCATGTGACAAGGTAAACCTGTGCCCAGGATAAATCCACACAACACTGCCAGAGTTGCTCAAAACATCTATCTACATCTAACCTGCTGGTGCAACATCATGTACCTATGATTGGGCTCTTGGTTGCAAGCTCACAGTCATTTTTTTGCCTGCTCCTCTGCCAATCTTTCTATCATAGTTTCTAGACACCACTGCCTTCATTTAAAACTCAGAAGGTTATGTACTCATCATTTCATTTGAGTGCTTGCAAGACTGGGATTATTCATTGTTTGCTGTTGGGTATTTTGGATGTAAAGTAGCGATCACTGTCCTGTCTGTGCCCAGCTTTCAACTGTTCAGCTGTTTCAGCTGGGATTTTTCTGGAAGACTTGTCAGATAGACCTTCTCCATCTTCAGTCATTATAAACAACTACACTAAAGCACATTTACTGGCATTCTGGCACCAAGGCCCATAGAAGCACCAGGCCTAAGGCTGCTATATTCCAGAGGCTGTTGCCTGCTGGTGAGGTATCTTTCCAGTCTGTGTCATGGTTGCAGTTCCAGACCCATGTGCTGCCTCTTGGGAGCAACAATCATGCTGTGAATATGAAGAGCAGTGATGAGTACAGAGGAGTGTCTGCTGATTGTCACAAAATCTGGCTGCTCCCTTCCTTGAAAAGGCTTGCTTTGTGGGTAATCCTTTGCTCAGTCAAAGGCTACAGGCCCATCTGAACAGCTTTCCACTGCCTCCTATAACTGAAGTAAGGTTTTTTCGAGTATGGAGGGAAATTCTTTTCAGGTGCATAGGTAGCGCTAGACAGCTTTCCACAGTGTTGTAAGATACTCATATTGTGCTTATCCATGTCAGTTTCAGCCTACTACCATTCACGAACTTAATCTCTTGGGAGGGCAGAAGATAGCTTTAGCTGTCAACACCTTGCATCACAGCCAGACCTGCTCCAGTTAGCACAGCTGCAGATACTACTCCTTAGCCTACAGCTATTTCTTCCCTCCCATGCCCAGCATCTTTTGCTTCTCTTCTGCCCTGGGTTGATCCTGTACAGGAATACAGTTGCATGTCCTTGGAAAACAAGTGCACACACAGACATTGGACCAAATATCTTATCTACAGAGAAGAAAGAACAAAAACCACAGGCAGGGAGTGTTTCTGTTCCAGGTGATCTTCAGTCAAGTACTGAATCTCTGATAACAAGTCAAGCTAACTTTATCAGACTTTACTGTAATGTACTGAACTGAATCTCCTGGGATAGGAAGCCTTGTGGCTGATCCCTGTCAGTAGGTCACAGCCCATTTAGGAACTCAAATGTACCATGTAGGGTAATCATCAACAGAGAAACTCTGTTGAAGAGAGCCTAGGATTAAAATGATTGGGAAATACCAATATACTGGAACAGTAGTCATCGTCATCCTGACATTCTCACTCAGCTGGTGAGGTCTCCCTTTTGTATTTATGGAGAACACAGTTACCACACACACCAAAAACTGACATAATTTGGCTTGCTTTCATCAGTATCTGAGAACAGCCCCTCTTCCAGCAGATTGGCCGTAGTGGCTGGCTAATACCAATGCCACAGCAGCAGAGCCTGCTTACATCCTCATCGGGAGCTTCTACTTGGAAAGACTGCCCACTTAGTTGAAAATGTAGCCAAGAAGCAGAGACAAAAAACTAGCACAAGGTGTTAGCAGAAGAGAGAGGCAACCCCCACCTGTAAAATTTTTCAGCAGGCTACTGGCCAACCTCACATTTGGAAGGTGGACTCCATGAGGGAGCCACCTAAAAAAGACTGTTCTCCATTGAAGGTTTTCTGTGTTACAATCCTAGAGAAGCAAGAGTGCAGCCCAAGAGACTACCCTGCTATAGCAGTATCTAGCATCTCTGCTGAGATAATGATCATATTGCATACCACTATTCATTTGATAAAGATGCTTAGCCGTGTGCCAGACCATCTTTGCCTGCCCTTATAAGGTGGTTCCTGCAATCATACACTCTCTTGTCCATGGTGTCCAGGTCCAGGATGTGGACCAATGGTAACACCATCACCGTTGTTCTTGATGAGTGTAAATAAGCATGATAGTTCAATTTCCCCTCTCAAGACTAGATGAAGTGAAAACAGTTCCTGAAGTAAGTGACTACCAGGAGCATCCATAGATAGTGTCCCAAGGAATTGCTTACCACCCTTCTAGAATGCATGATACCATTTTAGGGATCATAAAACTCCAGAACACACACAGACATAGAGTAACCATCTATCCTGGAAAGGAGTTTAGTGTCCGAAGTCAAGCTCTTCACTGGAAACAACCAACCATAAGCTTCCAAATGTTCCCACAGTAATTGTTGAGGGAACAAACAACAATAATCTATGCCATTTCAAATTCTTGCTGCTACAAGGTCCTCCAGAAGGAATGGTCTTCAGAAGTACCTCTCTTGTTTTTTACCCAGAACAGGCTGTTAAATGTTAAACATAACCTTAGAGCAGAGAATCTACAAGATGAAGGTCAAAAGCTCTGGACAGAAAATGTCAGCAAGTTTATTTTTTCCAGAAGGGAAACTTGTTGCCCTCCAAGTGTCTCTTACAACACAAAAGGATCACGCCTCCTTGGTTTTTCTAATTACTTTTGCAGCTATTAGGAATGAAATTAAGCCAGTTTAAAGTTAAGGTTTTTACAAAGACCTGGTTTACTCCAAACCCACCAATTGTCTACATAAGCTTCTTGATCTGCTGAGTACTTAAAAAAACCTCTAGACCTTAAAAGCAGATCCTAAGGGACTGTGAGCACTATTGAAATGATACCTCAGAGTATATGAAGGGCAGAATAGCCCTCATTAGCATTCACCTTTCCAGAGGCTGAATTCTCAGCAGTTCTCTCTTGGTCTCTTCAGTGTCAACCAAAAACCCTACTAGTCTGGTACTTCAGGTTTAAGTAAAGACCATTAATAAGTAACTGAGAAATCAGTAGGCTCCTGAGTTATTAATAAACAACACTTCCCCCTCCTGAATTGAGTGGAAGCTAACAATATAGTACTCACTCACACTAGAGCTGCTCCTACCATGTTCTTGCTCCGCTCGCTCTCACTTCCTATGATCACTACAGGTAAAGTAAATTGGCTCCTGTTCATGAAATCCCCATATTCCAAAATAACCATGATAACTTGATATTTTTCAGGCTAACAAACACTGATTGTTCCTCCCTGGTGGTCCCCAAGCAAAACACAGCATGTGCTTTTCGCACATGCTTTGCAGACCAAAAACCTAATTCGGAGGCTTTTTCAAAGGCCAAAGACTACCTCAACCACACCAAATAACTTGTATATTTTATCACTTCTGTGTCTATTTATTAGCATTAATATTTTTCTGCATTTGCTTCTCAGCTCTATCATTTGTGCAAGCAGGTTTGGAAAACCTGCTTGCTTTACAATTATGGCACAGCTTCTGCACAGAAGGACAACGCTGAAGACTTCAGTCTGTGCTGGCCCACACTTCGCATAATTCACTCAACCTATTGCAGGAATGAGTCAGCCCAGCAGTAATGGGAGGATACATTACAAAACCACAGAGCCAGGCAGCATCCAGCCTTTGCTGATGTCACAGCTTGTCACAGTTAATCCATCCACACAACCAACCAGCGTGGTATATGCGCAAAAAGAAGGATGGGTATGAATCTCTGTGACTTAGGAATAAACTGCTTCAAAAATGAAGAATATATCAGCTGTTATTTACTGCAAATCACTGCCTCTTCTACAAGACACCCAAGAGGCTGTGCATTCAGCTGAATCTTTTATTTTTTTTAAAAACATAAAAATAGAATTGACTTTGATTTATACAGCATCTTAATAAGCTTCTTCACTCTTTGAAATCAGCATTATCTGAGCTTCACCCTGCAAAGTAACTCACAAAATCCTTGCTGTGATCCGGCTGAAATTCACAGGCACAGAAGTGCAAGCAAACAATGGATGTTTTCAAGCTGATGCTAATCACAGCCTATGATTTTCCATTTCTTACTCAGCCTGCTGTTGTGAGCACAGTCTCAGTCCTTCCTTCCGCAATGAGCGTGCTGTGTGTGGGGGGAAGAGAAAGGCAGACAAAGCACCAACAGCTTCCTGTGTCGAGGTGAGTTAACCTCGGAAAATATTGTTAAGACTGTTGCGTCTCTTCTCCCCCCCCACGCCCCTCTTCCCTTTTAAAACAAATTGTAGATGTAAAAGGAGAAACAGGGTGTAGAAGCAATTTAGGCAAAGGTATATGCTATTTTAGTATCTGATCTCTCTAGACATGTGAACATAGCCAATCAGATCACCTAAGCATGGATAATTCAGTGTTGTGAGACCCCATGATCCCTTGTTGAGGTTTGTCATGTTCACATTCATTTGCAAAGGGAACAATTAAATAATAAGGTGAAATAGCAGAAAATGCCTTTCAGCTGATTATTTACTACAAATTTAAAGGCTTTGCAAGTGACTGAAAGATAGGTTCAGTCACTGTACGTGAGCTGGACTGCTAAAGGACACCTTTCTGATTGAGTTTGATGCATGAAACTGATTTCCTTCTGTGTAACACTTGGCTACAAGTAAAATGTTCATTGCGATTTGATACTGCCCTTGATGATGGAACTCCAAATAATGTCATCTATAAGCAAAAGTTTTGAAATGAGGGGATAGGGAGACTAAATCAATAATGAAGATTAAAGATGCACAAGCAGGAGAAAACGTGAACAAATGCTAAAACTAGCTTGCTTCAAGCACATAACTCCTTTTGGCACTGCCTGGGAAAGCTGTCACTGAACTTTTCTTTCCAAGCAGTGTCAGAACAGTTCTCTGTATGCATCCAGCATTCTAATTCAAGCACACACAATACTGCACCTTCTGTAATAAGCCTCCTTGGTACATATTTGATTTACTGTTTTCATTTCACAGTTCTGTTATTATCTCTCCTTCATGTTCACATTTTTATTTGCTGTTTATGCTCCATCCATTTTTTTGCCTGCTAGCTATATGAGGAAATACAGTCCAAAAGTATGTGACTCCAACTATACCACAGAACATAGCTTATTTACTGTAGTGTAAATCATAACATTGAGAGGGAACAATTGCCCTCCCTGCTGCCAAATATGCAACAAGAATCAAATTCAACAATGCTTTACTTCATGTGCTCTTGAAAGCACTTTGGGTGCTCATGCACATACTGTAACTGGACCTGAAATCCTGCATTAATGCACACTGTGCTACTTTTACCAGGTACTGTAACTATTTCCATCTCATGTTCTCAAAACTTGTTTCCACTTGTTAAGATGTGTACTAAGGAGCATGTAATGGATGAACCAACAAACAGTCTAAGAAAAGAAAAACATGGAGCTAAACATTGAAAGTGTGAAGATTTGCAGCTAGATTTCTCAGCTGATGTACATCTCTTATATCTAAAATACAAACAGTACATGGTGTCTGATGAAGTCCAGCAGCTGCTGGATCTACTAGCATATCAGATGTAGTTTCAGGTGTGTCTTTCTGCATCAATCCTTGATTCCCCACAGGCAACTTCATGTCTAACTTGACTATGTCACTTATTTGCAACATGATACTGAATTTATTTTCTAATTTACTAGTGTTTAATAACTTCTGACGGTGAAAAGGCACAATGAATATGTCATCCATGTCTTGCTCTTAATCCTGAAGAATTTTTGTGGTGAGTGGTTTCTGAGTACTTCAGAACTGACAAATGACCACTACAAGCCAATCTGGAGACAGCAGCTTTTTAATCAGCATGCCAGTGTCTGTTATTCACTCTTGAATATAAAACATAATAAAACCTCTTACAATTAAGGAGGTAAAACTAACCAGTTGCATTTATAGATAGTTTTCTATGAGATGCAAACCCATCTCATATGGGTTGAGATGTAAGTCTCTACAAACTGACATCTGATAACTCTATTTTGAACCTGGGTTTGGCATTACAATTTAGACTAGTGGTGTATTATCAAACATAGTAGTGATAGGTCTTCCATTCCATGGTCTTCATGTTCATATACTACCCTTTTTCCTTCATTCCTCCCCCATCCTAAAAAACTACCATTAGTAAGAAAAATGTCTCCCCTTTCAACATAAAGATGCATTACATTCGGTGTTTATGAAACATGAAAATTTACTTCACAATGTAGTAAGAAATAATCTATTTTCTTTGCAGGCAGGAATGTGTTTTCAATACCCAGTTAAGATTACACAAAATTTCAAGGAATGGGTGAACAAGCTTCAGAGTTCCAGAGAGACTACCCCTGCTACATTAAATTTGCCTCTTAAGATATACAAATGTCAGTAGTAACATTCATCTTCACCAATAAGCAGGCTTTGGTTCTACAGTTCTGGCTGTTTGGGGATGAAACAATAGGTAGTTTTCTCTACAAGGCAGGAAAGCTGAGACATTTTACACTCAATGTCAGCTGATATATATAAATTCTTCCTATACATAAGATTTATCAGCTACACCCTTCATGATTTATTTTAATAAAAATCCTTTTTCAAAGGAAAAATCTCAATTAGTGACCATGGAAAACTAAACACTAAGTGTAAGGACAGTTCCACACACTTCCTGCCCTAATCTCATTTAACACATTAAGAGTATTTCTTCATCTAATTGTAGTAAGTATATAAAACCCATGAAACTGTTAAAAAGCGAGGTCAGGACTGCAATTCTATTTGAACACACAGTGCAATCAGTTCTACTAAAGCAGAATAGTAGAGATGAGTAAGAAGTCAGAGATTACCAGCTACTGTAATGTAATGACTTGAAGTTTATCTTTTACCTGTGATTACACTCTACAGGACAAAGATTTTTCCAGTGCTACTGTTTATTTATATTATCTCACTGTAAACATTATTAGAGTGATATCCAATTAGAAAGGCCCACACTATATCATGACACAATTTCTAATCTATTCCTATAGAAAGGTGTGCTCCTGAGGTACTGTGTTACTGGGTGCTGATACAAAAACTGTTGTGGAACTACTGTGGCTACTTTGTGCCTTTGGTAAGTGCTAATCAATTGCTTCTGTGTTTGTAGTGAAAAATAGAAAGGGGCTTGCATGCTGAGTGACAGCCTTCCTCAGTTTTGAGTATACGAATCTGCACTGAATCTTGTAGATCTCACTCTCTCCTACAACAGGAACTACAGATTTCTTCATTCCAAAAAAATCAGCAACATCACTCTCCACATATATACATCATTCTCAGCTGCACTGGACACTTGCCACAGCTAGAGAAGGAATGTGGGGTGCAGTGCATAGTGGATTGGAAGGGAGTGGATGCTTACTTTCAGTGTGCCGATCTTTCCAATTAAATTGCAACCAAATGTGTGTTTTTTAGGCACATCACTTGGTCGCTATGATAGAAAGGTTAGAAAGGTAAATTACAGAGTAATTGAGGCTTGAGGGCATTTTAAAAAATGCTGGCATTAGGCTTAAGAGTTTGTTTAATTCACTGGATTTATGAACTTCAAACACTTGCATAGAAGGAACAACATGGCTATTACATTTGGACTATGTACTTTTGAAGATTTGATATTATTGACTGTGGCCCAGTGAACAAACATTTTTAACTATGATTCTGTGATTCTAAGATTAACTGTCCCTATATGACTAATTTAGCACTATTTTTTTTAAGTACATAGTTAGGTTAACAGATATGAATTGTACATAGCACTGCCACGAATTTTTCTGAAATCATCTGAAATCCTCAAGGAAATGTGTCAACAAAGTTAAATATATTTTACGTCTTTAAAGCATTTATTTAATAAATACCTCTGTTCAATTCTGCTTTTAACCTTTTACAGTTTTTAAACCAGTTAAGAGTGTGCATCTGTTCTAAAGATAAATCATGAGTAAACTCAGAATTACTGGTCAAAGATCATCATTCTTTTCTACCGTAGTTCCTATTCTTAGAGATAGGTGTTTCATTGTAGTACTTCTTTTGGTTATTTTGGCCAGTTACCACTGTTTCACAATTCAGCAGCTGACACGGAAAAACAGTGCTTTTAGAACTGAGTCCTTTTTGTTAGTGTCAGTGGAATTCAACCAGGGTGCCAGGACCAGCCCGCTCAGAATTATTGCTGGACTGAAGCCTTGATGAATGACTTCATGTAATGCAGTGTGAACTCTCATCTCCATAATCCACTGACGAACGTTCTGCTGTCAGTATTTCTGTATGTTAAGTAAAACTCGTTCATCATAAAACACGGTTCTGTCAAAATGATATCATTTTCAAAATTCCTAGAGACATTTTCAGCATTCCTAGAGAATGAGAGATTGCTTCATTTTGTCACTTTTTTCCCATGTGGAACTGTCCTGTCCAGAGATATTTAGCCTCACTTGTACTGTGCTGTACCTAAAAAATATTCAAAATTATTATCTGAAGTTTCTTTCTTTAGATTTCAGAAAGTGTCATTTTTATGCTAGCTTGAGGCAAAACAAAATTACAACCAACTTCATATGGAAGGGGTCAAGTGATAATGATACAATAATATCCTCCTTTCTCTTCAGAGCCTGATACTGGGAAAAGTGCTGTTGGAGAGAAATGCAGAGAGGTCTCTGTCAAAAAAATTGTTAAGTTGGGCAAACCCCAATTATTCTGCCAATTCCAAGACTGCAAATACCAGAAGTCAGAGTTTCCAAATACTGGACATGTTGTAAAGGAGAAGAGAGTGGGCAAGCTTACCTTAGTACTGAAGCAGATGGCACGCACATTTTAGGAGGTCGCTAGACAAGATAACTCTTGGTTCTAAGAATTAGATAGTAAAATGGATGAAAAGATGAATTTGACAGACTTGAGTTTAAGTCATTTTATTTTTAATGAAGAAATACCACAAGGCTAAAATTAAATTAACAGAAACAGTGGAATTTTCTATTCTGTAGAGCACAAGACCAAAGAAACACACCATCTTTGTGACCAGTGTGCAAAATCTGTTATGCAGATAAGGTGTACTACTGCATCCCCTTTTTTCTAAGTGCTACTTCAGCAAAGGAAAAGGGATAGGAGTGGTTGACAAGGCTTTCCATAACGAAGCAGCAAGAAACAGGATTTTAGTAAGGCTGAGATTACTCTCTTTAGATTTTGGGTTTAGAACGTCACAACTACTATCACCAAGTCCAAGTTCCTGGTAACAGCTGGTAGTTTTAAGAATCCATTACCAGTTTAACATCACAGAAGTGAGATGTGAGATGCTTCCCTTTCTGTTCCTCCCTCACCTAAGTTTTGACTTTTCATTTACACAATTTTTATGTCTCCTTCTTACTTCTAAAGAGCAGCAAACAACTTTTTGCACTGGGATAAAAGACAAAGTTGGAACCTGGCCCTCTCTAGTCATGCTTGTGCACTGCACCCCACTGCACCTCTCTGCAAGCCAGCAACATAGTCTTTTTGTGGCCTTGCAACTCCCATCTCAGATTCTTACTGCATGCCTGCTCATGTTCTTCCTTGGCTGAGAAATAGACACATCTGCTCATCCATTAGCTTGTAGGCCAGCTGAATACAGTTCCTGCCAGTCATGGCCGTGTGCCCAACCTGTTAATCTCCACTGCTTAGTAACCATTAAACATTACCTATCACCTTTGTCAAGTGGAGGAGATGGATGTTTATTTGTCATTTGGATAGGTGTGCACTTATACAAAGATCTAAGATAACTGAGAGGGAACTTGGTCATTTCTTTACTTCACAAGAATGAAGTAGACTTTCAACAGAAAAGTCTTTGTCCTGCTGATCTGCCTACATTTTACAGTCTTCAGTTTACACAGAAGCAACAAATCTTGTGATTTGAATGTGCTGACACGTAGGAACAGAACTCTGACCTCCACCAGCTCCATCCCATGCACTAAGCAGAACAGTACTTATTCCAGCCTACAAAGTGCACAAATCTCAAGCAAGACAGAAGTTCTATTAATACACTTTGAACATGCAAAATCAAAAGCTAATGCCACATGAGGATGCATAAATCAGATCAAATCTCAGAAAAGAAGTAGCTTCAAAGGTCAGAGATGTGCTAGCCTGAACTCAGCAAAATTTTTGGATCAGTGCTAGTTAATTAATAATCTTATGCATTATTTAAACTCAAATCCTCAGCTAGTGCTACATTTATATCCAGCTTTACAAAGCGATACAAGTGACAGCACACTAGCAAACAGCAAGCTCAAGATTCCATAACTACCCATTCTTACCTTGAGGAATATTTACCTAATAATTATCCTTTATGCAAATAGAGCAATGTCTGGCTGAAGACTTTCATTCATTCCAGGGTGCAAAAACAGAGCTGGTACATTCCTGTCAAAAAGCTATCCAGGTAAGAGATTTGTCTCACTTCCTGTGCCTCTGAATTCAGGTTAATTTGTTCTTTGCCTGTTTTCAAATGTGCAAAACTGCCTCTTTTAACTTATTTTGCATGTGCTGTTGTTTTTTGGTTTCTCATTATGTTGTTGTTCATAAATATTGCTTATAAGGTAGACATTTGGCAAAAGTTTGTAAAACATGCAGTCAGCTGTAAATGGTACAGCAACTATCTTTCCTGCAATCCTCATCCAAGAGTTCAACCATCTGGCTAGTTTTTATTTCTATTTTTAAAAATGGCATATACTAGGCTTATCTGTTTCTCAAAGTACTACATTGATATTGAAACTGAGAGCATTTTCTCAGTGCTTACGTACAAAAGAGTGTTTCCAAAATACTGTCCTTATTGCATGCAGTGAACACAAGATGCCACGGAAGACAACAGGAAAAACCACAAGAATGGACTATTAATTTGGTTTTCTCTATGACAGCTTAGTATGGCTAAACAATGTCCAGCAAAACCACATGGCAGAAAACAGAGCTTAGTATTTAACTTTGTGAATGATGACCGGGGTCTTGTAAAGCTATCTTGAAAGACTTTTTTTTTTTCTTTAATAACAGACTTCTACTTTGAAACACCTACTTTTCCAAAAGCAAGAAATCTGATTTTTAGGAATGTTTTTTGACTCCACAGGAAATGCCTTTTTAATGGTCATGTCCTAGGACTCTCCAGAAGAATAATGCTGTCTTGCCTTCGAGTGCGTGTCAATAGTTAGATCAGTATGTTCTGGAATCCTTGAACAAAACTCGTCTCTGGAGAATGAGTGAAAATACTTGATCATTTATTTGCATGTCTGATCATTCCCAAAGATGATCTGATGGGCCAGCCTTAACAACAGGTGCTGGCTGACTGTGTGAGTTCCACTGTAGCCTGCTCATCAGCTCTGGGATTGTTACCTGTCAGTGGCTGTCACCTTACTCACTAGGATATGGAACTGAGAATCCTTGGGAAAACAAGATTTGAATCACAGCTGCTAGTGAATGCAGACATTTAAAAAAGAGCCTAATTTGCCTAGAAAATCCTAGACCTATTTACAGTTGGAAATAAAAATTATGAATTGGAGATTTTATTAGAAATACACAAATCTGAAAGACTCTCAGAATAAATCTCTCCTTAGTACAGCAGTTTTAATTTGCAGAGGACTTGATCTGGCTTTCCTGACTTGTAGAGATCACTAAGCTGGAATGCTGTTTCCTCTTTCACTTCTGAATTAGTGTAACACTGAAACTCAACACAAAAATGCTTTGAAGCAACAATATTTTGCCCAAATATAGTGAAAACACTAACCAAGCCTATCAAGTTTCACATGATTTTCCTAAAAGGCATTGCCATGTTCTGTGCCTATAGACTGACAGCTTGCTAGGCCAGTGTAAAAATAAATGGATTTGGTTCCTGGCTCCTTGCTTAAGTCTGCTTCCAAGAACATCTCAGTTCTAAAGATGAAAATACAACAGCTAATCCAAAGCAGAGAGAAGCATTCATCTCACTTGTTTCTGTTTTAGCACTTGATCACTTCTAAAACTTGTAGGTTACAATGACATTTCTAAGCAACCCTGCAGAACAAAAGCAGATTAATGAATCAAAGAAGTAGGTGCTAAAGCAGTATTGTCTTATATGCAGCTCAGGGAATTTTATTTCAGTCAGTTCTCACAAACTAATGTACTCCCCACATCTGTTCAAATATGTCCAAAGCACCGACTGCTGGCTTAGGTTTTTACGCCACCATAAAGGGTCAGAGTGCACTGGGGCATAGTTTCTAGGTACCTTCCTCTGAAAAAAAATCTGGTTTCCAAGAATAACACACCTCTGTACACTGAATCTATGCACCGTGACGCTAAACAAGGAGTTTTTTCAAAACTGTGTCATTGCTCAGAACCAGAACAATAACGTAATCATAGCCATTAGAGCCAAGAAAGGTTTCTACAAGACAGAAAAGGTTTCTGATATGAAAGATGAGCAACATGAACAGTTTAACTCAACACCTGTAAGTGTTTCCAATCAAATGTTTAACTAGACTGATGTCTCTCATGTTTTACTGTGAGTTATACAACAATAAATCAAAACCCACCCTAACCACATTCATTTTTAGTGGATTTTTCATAGTTCAAACATGGAGAAAACAGCAAACATCACTTGGCTGAAAGTCTTTAAGTGGCTCTATCCTAACTTACACTTGAAATCACTGTTTCAGCAAGTGAGCAATTATAGTATAGACCTATGATACTGTCTGACTTCTGTTCTAAACAAGCCATTTAAAATACATCCTTAGCAGAGAGATTTTTTTGTGGACAATCAGGATGGGGAGGCAAAAGGATGCAAAAAAAAAAAAGTTTTTGGGGGTTGTGCTGTTTCACAAAGAACAACTAATCCATTCAGAATGGTTATACATGCAGCAGCAGAAACTGCCTGGTGAAGAATCTGCAAAGAGAAATCCCACATGAACATATTGTAATGAAAGTTTCTTCCCCTGCAGAGAGATTTTGTGAGGTCACAGGCATTATGAAAAGACAGGAAGAAAGGTGGGACTAAGGCCCGTTGGAAAGTCAGCAGTTTGTTTGGCTTGAATAGTTCTTTCCCTTGTTTCTCTTTTTCACAAAACAATCTGAGTCAATGCATTTAACCTGAAAGAATGAGTGGTTCAGACAAGGTTCTGCTCAATTGTTTTTGCTCATATGGTCAAGGGAAACTTGAAAAAACTTCACTGTGAGTATTCCAAACATAAAAGTACAATTAAAAATAACCAATGGAATCTGACTGCATATATAGCAGAATAAACAGTTACTTACAGTAAGGAAACCTTTATTTTCAGGGAAAAAGAAGAATTGAAGAAAATTACTTCCTGACAGCCTGAAAACAGAAGATACATACTTTACTGTACTACCTTTTTTTGAGTGGAGGAAGGGAAGGATTGGTTGTATTTTACAAAAAGCTATTATTTTGATTATCCAGTAAGGCAGTACAGCTAATATATATGTTACTAAACTCTCATTCAAACACAAGATCTCTTAATGGATTTACAAAGAAATTGTTTTCCAACCATCTTATGCATTAAAAATCACTATTATTCTTCAGGGAGCTGCACAAACAATACGCATATCTGAATTGTAATGGGATTTTTTTTGTAAATACCAAATTACTTCTATGTAAATTGTATGAGATTAGAGAGAAGCAGACAGCAGCTATGCAATGAAATATATGAGCCTAGTGTACAGAAGCTGATGCAATCTTTTTAATGTAGCCTATAAATGCACTCATTGGATATTGAACTGCCCACTAGCTTTGAAGTATGTAGAGCAAGGGCACAGTACTTATTTCCTGGCTGGCTGAATTCACTCGGCTGTAAGAAGTAAGTGGCATTTGAATAAGGACTTGCTGTCCTCATGCACAAGTCTCTCATTCTCCAAACTAATTTAGGTAAGACAGGAAGTATTGGGTTCTTGCCTTTTAAAAATGAGTGTCTGTATTACGCTTGCTAGCATTTTGTATTTGGTAAACTTTATTCATAAGCTCTCAAGTACTTCTCTTGGTGTTGCAACTTCATTTATCTTTTCTGTCACCTTTGCATTCTAACAAAGACTAGATCCAACCTATTTCCTGTACAAGCAGATCTTGGCTAGCATAACTGTGCAGTACATTAGGGTCTAAAGTAAACTCAGCATTGATAAAAAATAAAAATTGTTCTTTCTAAATAATTACATTAAATTGTCATTAGTGTTCCCTTATGACGGAAATAAACCTTACCTACAAACACAAAGAAATGTATACAATGGGAGCTTGAAATGGGTTTATGTAATTGGGATGGATAAAAATCTACTGATTTTTTTAAACAGATTTAGACTACTGTGCAGGTCCTTTTCAACTTGGACAATCAGTCCACATATTTCTAACAAGAATCTCTGTGTCTTTTACAAAGTTATAAATTACCTATGACACCTAAACATCCTGCTTTGAATTGTGGTTAAACTTCGCATAGCCTTCGAAATCATGCTGTATCGTTTATCTGTATGCTGTATCATAGTATCTGGGAACTTGTTTAAAAGTTCTGCACTAGTTACAGATATGTATCTTCTTATTATTCTCAATCTAGTGGCAAAATGTAATTATTGAAATCTTGAAAACTATTTCTAAGCAGGATAGACAAAAGACTTTCTAATAAGCCACCCTCTATTTGGACTGCTCCAGATCAAAAGCCTACAGGCTATTGATAATCTATTTATTTGGTTTTCAATTATGCTTCCGGTTGGACTCATAAACACTTTGCTTTTTCTAAACTTGGAAATCTACACCTTAGCAGGCTGTTACCAAAAGTTAACAAATCAAAATATTCTTCTTAACAACAAAAACCCCATGAAATTTACACAGAGAATGATGACTTCTGTTGCCAGCATCTAAACTGTGTATTAATTGTTAAGGCCATTAAAATTTACCAACAAAATACTGTGCCAATAAGTGGACTTCAAGTTTTATGAAACTGATGGGCACAAAGTCTGTCACTAAACATTGAAAGAGGAAAGAAACAGCTTTTACTTGCAAGTGAAGACAAGCTTTGACATTATTGCAATGTCACTCCTGGCACCAAACAACTCTGATGCAGAGATCCTGGCTGTTAATGACACTGGGAGAGGCTGAGCCTAGTGAAGGTCTGCTTTCCTACATGTTCTGCATACTGTTGTACTAGCACATACTATCTTCATCTAGATCAGTATGAGTCAGTCCTCATCTCCCACTAATCATATATGGGCATCCTCACGTGGAACTCTTCTTCTTTCCACTGCTAGAAGACAAGATTTGCCATTTGGCCATAGTCCGTTTGACATTTTCCACCTGTGTGTTCCTATTTTATTTTTTTAGCTATGTTAAGTTAGGGCACTTGAATGTTTTGCCTCTTAGTCATGTTCCCACCTACCTCAAAATTACTTCTGAATGCACTAAGCTAATTTCAATTTAATTTGAAAACTGAGTAAAAATGCAGAGGTTGAGTTTGGTGAAAACTATTGTGTCCTTTGAGGCAAGAACATCAAAAGCAACCCCACCGGGGCTTTTGTCACCACATATTAGAAGACAAGCAGGAGAACCATAGGAAACACTGCTGTACGCATAATTATTTTTTACATCTCATTACTGGGAGAGCCAAGTTGGGTAACTATGGGTTTAAACCTGAAAATACTAACATCTAGCACTCTTCTGACATGGTAACATCACGGCACTTGGTCCATACGTTGCCAAAGTGGTGGTATTTGTGAGTAGGTATTTATTACCAGAAGTTGCACATCAAAACAATCTACAATTCAACAAGTTCATGTTATGTAGCAGCTACAAAGAGTCAATCAATGGTTTGTGTACATATCTTTTGTGTAAGATTAAACTGTTGCTCTCCAGAAAACTCTGCTTTACAGGTCCTACCAGCAACATTTTGTTCCTCTGCATTGACAACAACCACAGTGACAGATCATTATACCCCATGTGAGTTACAAATCAGTGACTACAAGATGTACTCACTGTACAGAAACACTATAACCTACCTCACTAGCGCATGTTTATTTTACACCATCAAGTGCTGCCTCTGCTCACAAAGACCTTTATGATGGAACATTTGGAATAGATTATGGAAATCTTTGTCACACAAAGAAATTACTAAATTAACCCCACTTTTCTTTATTAGAATAAATTGGATTCAATTGTAAGTACTTTTTTATGTCTGCAAGAAAGAGCAGATTTATTTCTTAGTCTTATGTGTCACTGGAGCCGTGTGATAGTGTTCTTGCTGGGATGATGCTTCCTTAAAAGCAAAATCAGGTGACAAACTTTTAGAGTTAAGCGACTGTGCTAAGAAAACCTTCCTGAATTACAGCCTAACAAAGGTTTTCTTCACTTTGCAGGAACACATAAATGAAGTAAACACTGGGAAAATGGAAAGACCACTTGAGGATACCAGAATGGAAAACAACACCTCATCCTGCTTTCTCATGGAAAGAAAGACTCATGTCAAGATTAACAGGAAAGAAGTCATTCTAGCTAAGCTGAGAAAGAGCTGCACCTGCACACCACAGAAGCTGAAGAACTTTGTTATGGACTTCTTTCCTGTTTTACGATGGCTTCCCAAGTACCAGTGCAAAGAGTACATTTGGGGGGATGTTATGTCTGGGTTAGTGATTGGGATCATTTTGGTACCTCAAGCAATTGCATACTCACTGCTGGCAGGTCTGAAGCCCATTTATAGCCTTTACACATCATTCTTTGCCAACATCATCTATTTCTTAATGGGCACATCCCGTCATGTCTCAGTTGGCATTTTCAGCTTGATAAGTTTAATGGTGGGACAAGTTGTGGACCGAGAACTTCTCTTGGCTGGGTTTGACTTGAATGATGATGTCCCACCAGCCTTGGGTGATGGCTCTCTGCAGAATGACAGTCTGTCCAACACAACTGCCTTCAACCTTACTGTTGCGGGGATAAATGCCAAGTGTGGGAAAGAGTGCTACGCTATTGGCATTGCTACAGCCTTGACATTCGTGGCTGGAGTGTATCAGGTAAGGGGTTGCTGACATCATGAGGCAAGGTATGAAGCTCCTAAAGCTTTTTTGCATGACCTAAGCTTTGGCTTGACTGTCCTTCAATGAGATACATCATCAGTTTTTCTGAATGTACCCTGGACTGTTTTCTCCAGGAAGCCTAACTGTAGGCAATTCAGAGACAGCATGAGGCTGGCAGTTTTCTTAGCTACTAGCAAACACAGGTACAACAAGAGTCTTCTGAAAGACCATTGTGTTGATACTCTACTGCTTCTTGGCCTTGTCGCTTTCACGGGACCATGAGCCCCAATACAGATACAGGAAATTCCCAGGTAGCTGTGTACTTCAACAATGAAGAAATAACTCTTTCCCTAGATACATTAATAGAGGTGTAGACCTACTCATCTACTTCTACAGGTTCAGAATGCGCAGCTCAGTGTTTTGCTAAGGGGTGCTATGTTCTACCAAGCTGCTGTCCAAAAGATAATTCAAAGAAAGGACAAGAGGAGAAATAGACTGACTAACCTACTTTTCAGACAATGGCTGTGCTGGACTCCTTGACACTTGTCAACATGCTGCCATCACAAGGATATCAAGAGAACGCAGAAGGAATCATCATGAACATACTTATCTATTAACTCTGTGTGTATGTTTGTATATACATATATATACACACACACACATATATATATATGAATTAAGAAAGAGCTAGTTATCTTCCTGTTGTAGCAAGAAATTTCAGGTCACATTTATGAACAAAAAAATGCCCTTGTGAAATTGTATTTTCCAAAGCCACCTAAGGAAGGAGAATCAACTAGTTAAGGATGGAATCCTGGAGTTTGTGAGCTGTTCTGCCACTTCTGTCCTTAGGCATGCCACAAAGGCTGTCTGTGCTCCATTTTCCCTCCAGTCCACAGGGCTAAAATTAAAAGCTGTTAAATACAACAGCTAAAGTAGGGATCTTATTTGTTGTCATTCAAGTTCTGCTTACAAAGAAAAGGCTATACATTTTAACTTTATTCACTTTAAGATAAAAAAGAAAGAAAATTGGCTTTGGTATAACAGAAGCATTTTTGACCCACTGCTCTTTTGCATGGGAAATAAAAATCAGGCAAGCCACTTCAGTGGAGTCACTTCAGGCAAATGTTTGATTGACCCTGTCTCAAACTCCTCATTCACCTCTTGGGTTTGTAGCATTCCACAACAGTAAAAGGAATCACATGTTTAAAAGGCAGACTAGAAACAATAAAAGATAATTCCTGTTTCAAGATTGAAATAGCCAAATGCTATTGGCCTCCAGCTAGTTCTTCCCCATCTGTACATAATTATCTGCAGCAATGGTTACAGCTCATGGTTTGGTTTTTTTTTCTTTTTCTGTTTCCTCAGGTTCTAATGGGGATCTTCCGTCTGGGTTTCGTATCTATGTACCTATCTGAGCCCGTACTAGATGGCTTTGCAACTGGTGCTTCCTTAACCATTTTAACAGCTCAAGTGAAGTATCTGATCGGAATAAAAATTCCACGTAGCCAAGGGCATGGGATGTTTGTTATTACTTGGATTAACATCTTCCGGAACATTTCTCAGGCTAACCTTTGTGATGTCATCACAAGCGCCATTTGTATCGTGGTGCTGGTCACTGCTAAGGAACTTGGAGATCGGTATAAGCATAAACTGAAATTTCCTCTTCCCACAGAGCTGGTAGTTATTGTTGTGGCAACACTGGTGTCACACTATGGTAAGTTAAATGAAGTGTATGCATCCAGTGTTTCTGGAGCTATTCCAACAGGATTTATCCCTCCAAAGGTACCAGAGTTCAACTTAATGCTACGAGTTGCTGTAGATGCTTTGCCTCTTGCCATAGTCAGTTTTGTCTTCACTGTATCCCTTTCCGAAATGTTTGCAAAGAAATACGCTTACACCATCCGAGCCAATCAGGAAATGTTTGCTGTGGGGTTCTGCAACATCATTCCTTCTTTCTTCCACTCTTTTGCAACCAGTGCAGCTCTGGCAAAAACACTTGTTAAAACATCTACAGGCTGCCAGACTCAAATCTCTGGAGTAATCAGTGCAATGGTGGTTTTGCTGGTGCTGCTCTTCCTGGCACCTCTCTTCTACTCCTTGCAGAAGTGTGTCCTGGCTTGTATTATCATTGTCAGCCTTCGAGGAGCCCTGAGGAAGTTTCGAGATGTGCCAGCACGGTACCATGTGAATAAGGTGGACACACTTGTTTGGGTAGTTACCATGTCTGCCTCTGCCTTAGTCAGCACAGAAATAGGGCTGTTGGTTGGCATTGTTTTCTCCATGTTATGCATCATTGTTCGCACCCAGCGGCCACGGACAGCTCTGCTTGGTCAGATCCAAGACACAAGCTTTTATGAGGATGACTTAGAATATGAAAATCTCTCTACTGTTCCAAAGGTCAAAATATTTCGGTTTGAGGCCCCACTTTACTATGCAAATAGAAACTACTTCCTAAAGTCTCTGTACAGATTGACCAATTTAGATCCTAACCTAGAAACTGCTATAAGGAAGAAATATGAGAAGAAGGAAAAGCAGCATTTGAAAAAGGGAAATCACAGAACTGCTAATGGACTGGGCATTGGAGAAACCACTTTGCAACTAGTTCCTAAGGAAATTGATTTCCAAGCCCTTGTTGTAGATTGCTCTTCCATCTCATTTTTGGACACCACTGGAGTTAATACTTTAAAGGAAATCCTGAAAGACTACAAGAATTTAAACATTTCTGTTCTCCTGGCTTGCTGCAATCCCTCAGTGGTAGACTCTCTGAAAAGAGGGGGTTACTTTGGAAGAGATTTTGGATGTATGCAGGAAATGCTATTCTACAGTATACATAATGCTGTGCTGTTTGCAAAAGACCAAAAGCTTCCAGAAGATTGCTCAGTTTAACCCTGTGTCTTCCCTGACGATTCACTACAAAGTGACAGATGGAGAGGGGCAGTTTGCAACAAGTAAATTATCAGACACACTGTTGGCTGTGTAAAGCCATTCCCCACTAAGAGCTCCACTTTACATCATATGCCACATAGAGCAGCCACTGGTGAGGCAGTCCAGGAAAAGCACGGAACAGGTTAGACTACCATCTTCACTTTAAAATGCAGGCAAAGGCAGTTTGGGATTGACTTGCCCCTTGTACCATGATCATTTGTGACCCAACATGGATATCAGACGACTGTTGTGGTGGAAGGCCTGCCCAGTATCAGCTTGCTCTCCCAGTGATTTAGTGGCTGGTTTGTGTTAAGAAGGCTAAGCCACTTCCACGAAAATGCAATCAATACGGCATTCTGGACACATAATGGTTTAAATTCTGGCTTGCAAGGCCCTGCCCCTTCCAATCATTCAAGGTGTACTCCTAAACAAGTCCCCACTGTTTGCATACAAATAAAATGTATGAAATATTGTGGAATGTAGAATATCTCTCCTCCTTGATCACACAGGCTTAACAGCATAACCTGTCACAGGAGAAGAAACTATGATCTATCACAGGTTCCTCTCAAAATTACCATTTCCAAAAACTGCTGGCTTAGGAGTCACAGGAGTTATCTGTTTTACTGGATTAAATATGTCATAATTAGTTACTGAAGACTGTGATACCCCTAATTATGCTGGAAGAAATATGACTCTGATGCACAATTTTGTAACCAGTAACATGATCAACAGGATTAAGAAAAATTAATGGCTTTAACTGGCAGCTACCCAGCTAGTTGTACCATCCTGTAAAATAAGTTGCCTCTGGTGGGCAGATGCAACTCTAATTCAGGGATACATAAGGATCATCAAACATAAAACCTCAGAGCTGTGATGCAGTACATCTTCCTACAAATGCCTGCCTGGGTTCAAAGAAAACCAGGAGGAAATAGGGTAGGGTGGGAAGGTAAATCTGTAAGTTTTCCTGAAGGGGATTAATGGGTCAGTCAGAACTGCCTGGCTGGTCTTCTCTGATGCAATGCTAATGAAGTATTACAAGTAACATACATGGGTCAAGTAAATAGAGCAATGCTTTGTAACTTGTGTATCCCTCTATGCTGAAAAACTTTCACCACTGTTTGTACATACTACAGAAGTTGTGGGGGTTTTGTTTGTCTTGTTTGGGGTTTTCTTCCTATCATATTAATCTCTGATTTGAGGTCTACTAGACCATGTTTTCTGGGGCTGGTTACTTTCAATAGTAATTTGCATTAACTGCTGTTCATTATGCTTTATGTCATATGATACTCCCATCATCAGTTGTATTGTTGTACATGCATGTTCTCTCTTTACAAATAAGAATAGACTTGGATTTTGATTGTAACACAGTTAGTATTCAGTGTTCAGGCCCATGGCATGGGCAGAATATCCTGTTTCATACTCAAGTTTATAATTACCTGCAAAAAGGTAAGACAGCTGTGCTCGCTGTCTCTCCTTTTTCATGACAGGTTCACACAGCATCAAGCATGGAAGGAAGTTCTACCACAGCTGTGCCTCTTACAACTAACAGACTCTAGAAACAGGTTCCATATATGCAGAAGCCATTTCTTTACTGTCCCATTTGAAAAAAAAAGTCAAGTCAACACATCGCATTACCTGCTCAGTTGTTCACGTCACTGGATGAAAGAACAGTCAAACTGAGGTTCTCCAGGTGCCCCAGTGCCTGTCTGTGTCTCAGAAACAAGTACTTTCTTAGAGGAAAAGCAGTGCACTCCCAAAAGACAAAAATATCTTCACAGGGACTACAACTAGCACAGTATTAGCTTATTCAGTGCTGATGTTTTCATGAACTCATTACAAAAGAAGCCTATCAGCTGCACACTGTTAGTACTGCTAAAGCAGTAAAACCTGACAGAAACACCTGACACAAGATTAAAGGATTGACCATTAGCAGTATTTTCCTGTCATAAAGCAATTCACATTATTATTTAAATTGCTGACTTGGTATGATTAGCTTCTTTCTGTTCTAAAAGGAAGGGATCAGGGCCCAAGGACAAAATACTGCTTTGTGCCTGCTTTTGTTTGTAACAATCCTTTGAACAGGAAATACCTCTTTTAGTCCTGTTCGGGCCTAACAAGGGGAATGGGTTTTTAAGTGTTACTACCAGACAGTATCAATATAGACACTCTTAGGGCACTGTACTAAGCAAGCTGTCGCAGGAAATCAAATAAAACATCCTACCAATCTACACTTTTTTTAGCTTTATGGATCAAGCTACCAACATAGAACAAAAAGAAAAAAAATACGCAAAGATACCCTTGATTCTAGATTCATCTAATTTTAAAAGACAAAAAAGAAAGATAAATCCCAATGGAAGGTCTTGCAAGAGTCTCTGGAGAATAACGAAGAGGATGAGAAAGTAAGAGTGGGAAGTCTATTTTTCATCATACTTATTTTAAGCATGGTCCCAAAGGATACCTAAGCAAAGAAACTTGACTATGCATAAAAAAGAAGGTAAACTTTAGAACTTACACTATGAAGAAAGAAACTATTGGTCAGAAGAAACCGTAAGAACAATCTCCTGTTTTGGTTTTACTGGCAGAGCCGGCTCACAATCAACTGTGTTGGACAGTGTCGAATGCAGCAGGGAAACAGCTTCAATGCTATGATGTGGGGATGCTGGCAGACTGTGAATTATTTCTATGGAGTATATAAAAGGTAACTAAAAAAAGCAAGCCTTTTTCTGGTACATTTATGTTTGCTATACTGAGTTGTACTAAGATTAAAGATACGAAGATTGAAAATTAACAAAAACTGCTGATTCTCTTCTCTCCTAATCTACCAGAAATTAGCTATCATGTCTTGGAGAGGAGCTGGGGATAGGCTTGTAATTCCAACTAGGTTAATACTAATACTGAAATAAAAATCATTATATGCCTTTTAGGAAATATTATATGCTTCATGTAGATTGACTTATTTTTGTTCACTGTGCTGCCTTGTGATTTATCGTGTATCATGTATCTGACAGATGTTAGTACTGCTACATAAGAATGGGAAAGGATTCTTAACTTGTGGACTCTGTGTGTCCCTTGGAACTGGGCACAGCCGGAATCTTCAGCTCAAAGCATCCTGTCTTGTTGACTAGTGAAGCATGGCCAGAACGTGTGGTGTAGGTGTCAAAATAGCTCTGTTGACTGGCGCTGGTAACCAACAACCTGGAAACGTCCAATCCATGAAAGACACCTTGGGTTCCCCCACAATCATGAATACTCCTGTGTCACAAGACCAAGAGACAAATGTGTGCTTTTGGTTGGAAAATAAAAAACAGTTCTCTGAAAACGGTTTGCCCTGTGGTATCCTTCCACAGGTGGTGAAATAATGGGCTAGCTCAGAATAAAGAAAAAGATGAAGAGGGGGGCTTACTGAACTAGAAAAAGTTAAAATAAAGGGATGCACTTGGTATTGGGGGATTAGAAAACATGAGAAAGACCATTACAAAAGTGAGAAGGGGAAGGTGGCAGTCTTTTATTCGAGCACATCTACTTCTTGGGAGAAACATGGCACCTTTATAGAGATGGCACAAGTGTGAAGAAAAGCAAAGCCTCTATCTGTTAGACTTCCACAGACGTGTTATCTCCTGGTCCCCTGTTTTTTCTAAGTGCTCTTCTTCAGACATGTGGCCATCTCAACATTCCAAGAAGTGCTGCCTACTCATCAACCCCATGACATAACACAGTTCTGTACTCAGATGGTTGCACTCAAAACCTCTTCACATCCTTCTGGAAATCACTGGTTCAGGAAGAGATTTGCACATGCACAAAATTAAGCATCAGCACAGAACTTCTCTGTTTGGACTTGCATTCCTGTTCCTGTTGGTTTTTTCAGTCCCAGTGTTTGTCTGCAGACTCCATGCTCCTTCCCCTTCCAAAACTGCTGACACTTAGTCCACCGGTTGTCCTTCCACAACTTAAATGTCTTCTTGTATTTGACAAACGCACATTTTTCTGCAAAATGATAAGTTCTACCTTGGTTCTAAACAGTAGCAGTTTCTAATTTCTGCATGTCAAAGCTGGGCTAAAGATTGAGGCTAGGAGGTTAAAATCCTACCTTTGAGACACTGGAGCTTTTTTGGGGACTTCTTGATTGACTGCTATGTTTCCATGGTCCTAGAATTTTGATTGTGTCAAGGATTGTATCCCACTTTAAAAGACACAGTGCCTCAGTCCCCACAAAGGCTGAGCAGAATCCGTGACAGATGCATTCCTCCCCCTCAGTCATTTGGAAAGCCCAATTCAATACATGGCACAGCTAAGACAGGCTGCCAGAAGGGATTCTGGGCTCCAACTGTAGATGTGGCTACCTTCTTTCCAAAGGTACTCATTGATTTTTCCTAAGTGAATTGGTTACAGAAACCTGAAAGACCCAACCCATCTCCCAAGAGAAACCTCTGAGATGTAAGATAGGGACTCCAGAAGTGGTGAGCAGTGACAGTTGTCCTTGACAGTGGGTCACTCCAAGAGTACATATTCCACAGTCCAGTAAGAGAGGGAGACACACAGAGGAAAGGGTGTTTACTGGACACTTCCACAGGGAAGGATAAGTGTGAGGAGCTCTGTTACCTGCTATACTCACAGATGGACTAACAAACAGAGGCCACTCTGGTGTACCAATGCAATACCTACCTGTGTGCAGGACTTCTGACCACCTTCCTAAAAAACTGGCATACACAAGCACACCTTAATATCGAGGAAGAAAAAGTCTGCTCCTAACGCACACTCTCAAACTCCCCACTCCTCTGCTCACATGCCATTTTCAGAGTCTGACCTCTCCTTCCCTGTGGCTTCCCAACAGTGGTAAATTCCCATCCTTCTGTGTCTGGGGCAGCAGATGGAACAATAATGTGGATTGTAAACATGCTCAGCTCAGCAACAGTCTGAGGCAGGCAAAACTTTTAAGCGCTATTACAGTTTTTCATGGGGTTTTTATCGTTTGTCTTTCCTCACAGACCAATTGCTCCTGTTCTAGGCATCTGGCTATTTGGCTATTCCCATTGGGCACCTTGATATGAGTGTGTTCAAGCTGAGTTAAAAGGGACTTGAAAGGCAATGAATTCCAAGTGTCCTTCTAAAGTGTGACATGTATATCCCTAAAACCAAAAATGCCATTTTGTATATGAAAGCTTTTGGAACATGGTATTAACTGGTATTACCTGAATTCACCCTGTTTTAGTTCTCATGACCTGTCAATTGATGCAGAGCACAAGTGGGTTCAGGATGCAAAAAATAACTCCTACAACAGGCAGAAGGATTAGTGGCAGCTTTCATTTGGACCTCTCAGTAAGTCAGGCTTGTATTAACCTTTGTTGGACTTTTTTTGCTCTATCGCGTCTCCCACATTAAAGGTCTAAAAAGTAAGTCATCTTTCTAGTCCCTCAGCTTCTCAGTAGAAACTGTGTCCTTCTTCATCTCATAAAACTCCAGAATGATTCCTATCTGTTGGAAGTTAGCTGACTTCCATGGAAGCAAAGACATGCCCAGTCCGCAACTAGGCTAAGATAAATATCAAAGTGAGCACCTGTTGGACCCTTTAATGTGTCACATTTTCCTAGACTTTGACTTGAGGTGTTTGCTTACCTAAGAGCAACTAATTCCAGTAACCAGTGAATCCGAACTTGTTCAATGCCGCCATGTGGAACAGAAGAAATGTAGGCGAGGTTCAGCTCTTGGTCTTCGCTCAGGTCAAACAGGTCAGCACGGCTGTGAGGTAAAGGAGGGCTTCAGGAAAAGATGGACAGAACAGAAACACATTGCAGTATTAAATAACAGCTCCACTGGGCATGCAAAGATTCCTGTGCTACATCCCTACTCCACCTGCATGTTCCCACACAGCATGAGGAGCACTGCCTAACACGAGATGAAAGTAAAATGGAGCTGCAGGTTACTTAGGGCCAACTGGCTATACATGGAGTTTGGCAAAGTAGAATTACCACCTGGGTGCATGTCAGCGCCATGCTCAAAGAAAACCTTGCCAGCAGTCACTGCTGCACAGACAGCAATCTCAGGCAACAGTGGCCAGAGGAAACAATATAGTGACAGTCGCCTTGCCTCTGAGCAACTAATCATAAAAGAGCTCGCTGTTTTAGGCTTTTCAGTGGAAGTCAGACTTGCTGACATCTGCAGTAAGAAAAATATGGGCTTGGCTTTCCTGCTGAAGTTCATGCAATGACATCAATTCTTTGCTGTGGAAGCTACTACACTTGTTAGAAGCAGAATTAGATGCTCAGAGCCTTCACATTCTTCAGCCATGTTCAGCTAACCCTTAAGCATAAGAAAGCACAGGAGTGTGCGGTTTGAGGTTTCTATGCTTGATTCTGCAAGCAGTTTTACAGGCTCATGGCTATACAGCAACGATCGTATCAACTTGACTTTGACGTCTACTTATTCCACTGAAATTAACACTACACTGGCAAATTTCTGTTGTTCTTATCTCCACAGATAAATATTGTAAAACGGAGATCTCAACCCCACCCTTCACAAGTCAGAAACTTAGAATGCTGCAGTGCTCACTGGGTTTGGGCATCATTAGGGACTTTGATTAAGCCTCCTTGTATTGTGCACATTCTGAATGATAAAGCATTTGTATTACAAGGACGATAAAACAACACTGTCCCTCAGGCTTGGTAAAATACATCCATGTGTCTTCACACTGCAACAAGAGATGACTTGTGTTCTGATAACACACTATATATATCTATAAAATGTTTAAGACAAAAACTGTTCTAGTCTGTGCCTTGCCTATTGTAGTCTGTTTCCTACAATGTCGACCAGACTTGTGCTGACTGTAACTCTGCTGGGAAGAGTAATTTATGTCACCCTTGCCTACTCTGTACCCATCCACATAATCATCCCACCATAAGGGCCCTATGGAATTAACCTGCTATTGTATAACCATCAGTGCACAAAGGGAGAAAAGCCTGACCCCACCTGGACAAGAACTTGACACAACTGAAATACTGCCTATTATCCCATCTCCTGCATCCTTATCTGAAAGTTCAAGTCTTTACACAAACCACATCCACTTAAAATGCTTAATACAAATCAGTCAGTATATGTGACCCCTCTCTGCAATATCACCAGAATACAAGGCACTTGAAAACCATCTCTGTAGGATAGCTTCAAATCACTCAAGTGATACTGAGAAATTACCAGCTTCACTCTTAACTAAAAATGTACCAGCCATCTGGGTATTTTTAAATGTTCCAGTGAACGGGGACAATGTTAACAATCAGATTCTGATGGATTTCTTTATTACTACTCTGAAATTCAAACTGGCTTCCATTCAACAGTGGCAAAGACACTTATTTTTGCTTTGTCCATGTTGAATAAACACCATGAAATTCACACTCGGTTAGAGAGAAATCTTGCAGAAACCATAATGAGATACAAAAGAAAGCTGACAGAACAGTGGGTTTTGTTAGTGGTGCTATCAGTATCTTCCTTTCCTATTCTGAGTGCCAAGTGCCCATCCAAGAGAACTTCAAGCCTTGCTCCCAGGCTTTCTCAGCTGCTGATCCACAGCTGTGCACTTGCCCAGAAAAAAAGCTTTAGCAGCTGGAACTCAGTTGTGCCACTGCATGAGCTTTCAAGGGATTTTCAGAAATACCAGTGTTAGCCAGGTGTTATGAAAGAGTAACTGTTGACCCATGGATAGCCTCTGCCTCTGCTACTGCTCCTCTGTCTTTCCTTCACATATCTTTCATGTTTGCAGCTTTCCAAAGTTTTGGCACAACTAAAACCATGGGCGTTTCATAGGCTGCAGTTTAAATAGGCTAAACATACTATTTTTAAGGCAGATTTTCATTAATGTTTCCTAATATTGCAACCAAAATTTAAAACAACAACAAAAAAAGAAACAACAAAAGAAAAAAAGAAATCCTTAAAGCCCAAACATTTATTTTCATCAGAATGTATTTTAGGTCCTGTTCTGTTTTTCCCCACCATGGAAAACTAAAGAAAAATCTTGCAAGTTTTGTCTTGGGCGACCTTTATGCATTATACAAAAAAAGTGTACAAATTCATTTTTCCAAAGCACATTCTGAATCCACTCCTATTTCAACTCTTTTCCATGTAAGTATTATTTAACCCACTGTATGCCTAAATGAAGGTGATCATAATCACTTTAGAGTAAGATACAAGCATGTGGAATATACCATCTCTTGCTTTCATGCCTGCTAGAAGCCTTTAGGAGTCTCACAAAACTTGAAGGCTGTTCCAACCCCAGTTAGCTGACCAAGACCATTTGCTGAGAAGCAAAGCACGACCAGAGTGGTGGAGCTGGGATTTCTGCATAGTCACAGCCTCCCCCCTAACTTAGGTCAGCCCACTGACTGCATCAGGAAGGTAGTGCATCTGGAAAATGTCTGTCAAGAAGAACAAACTCCTAGAACTATCAGTCTTTTGTCTGGTAGTACTAGAACTATCAGAAGTTTTGCCTGGGGCCCTTTAGGGCTTTGTCTGGTAGTACTAGAACTATCAGAAGTTTTGCCTGGGGCCCTTTAGGGCTTTGTCTGGTAGTACTAGAACTATCAGAAGTTTTGCCTGGGGCCCTTTAGGGGCCTTGGCAATGGAAACACTGAAAAGTAAAGGGAAATGAGTTCTCAATATCAACATATGTACTGTGCTGGGGAAGAAGGACTTTACATGTTCGAGGGGGCAAGGAAGCAAGTCAGAGAGGGAATGAATGCCGACTAGGCCTCTTTTTTGGCCAGTTCGCATTAACTGGCCACATCCCACATCCCGCCCTACACTGGTGGAGCTAGTCGAGCAGCAGCAGGCTAAGCAGCAAGGGGCGGCAAGGGCCCTCTGATCCCACAGCAGCAAGCCCGGGAGAGTCTCGGTTGCGCCTGAAAGGCAGCGTCCGCACGCCCTCGAGATCGAGAGGGCGGGATGCGGCCGAGGCAAGGGCCGGAGAGCCTCTGCCCAGCGGCTCGGGGCCCGGAGCCGGGCGGTGCGCGCTTACCAGAAGCCAGTGCTCCTCCAAAAGTGCTGCAGGGGCCGCTCGGCTCGCCGGGCATCCACGTACACCTCATACGCCGCGGAGCCCGCCAGCGGCACCAGCAGCA
>VZTH01001093.1:0-11668 GCA_013397815.1 Aleadryas rufinucha | reverse complement strand
ACACCGGCGGCCCCAGGGCGCCGCGAGGGCCCCGGGCCGGAGAAAGGGGCCCGGGCGCGGGCCCCCACCACTGCCCGCTGCCGACGTGCCAGGTCACGCCCAGGGGCCGAGAGGCCCCCGCCCCCGGACCCCCGGGGCCCGGCTGCCTCCTGCCCGTCGCGCTGCTCACGACCTCGCAGCGCTGTGGCCGCTGTCCCAGCGCCGCCGGTTCCCAGGATTCTGCCCCGGCGGTGCCGCGGGGCGGGCGGCGGCGGCTGCGCCTCTCCCGCGCCCCACACGGGGGCGGTGCGCACCGCCACACCCGCGCTCCGTGTGCCAGGCCCGCGGGAAAGCCGCTGTGACGGGGGCGGAACCGCTCTTCGTCCCCGGAAAAGCGTAGGGACAGGGTGGGAGCTGTGTCCGCTGACTACGTGTAAACCTGTGTATTGATCTCAGCATGGCAAAGAGGCTTGTGCGCTCTCAGCCCAAAAAGCCAGCCGCATCTTGGCCTGCCTCCAAAGCAGCGTGGCCAGCAGGGCGAGGGAGAGGATTCTGCCCCTCTGCTCCGCTCTGGTGAAACCCCACCTGGAGTGCTGCATCCGGCTCTGGGATCCACTACAGGAAGGACGTGGACTTGTTGAACCAAGTCCAGAAAAGTGAAGTTTATAAGGGGGGTGAAGAACCTCCCCTTACAAATTCAGGCTAAGAAAGTCGGGGCTGTTCAATCTTAGAGAATAACGGATACAAACTGAAAGAGGGGAAGTGTAGCTTAGTTATTGGGAAGAAATTCTTTACTGTGAAGGTGGTGAGACACTGGAACAGGTTGCCCAGGGAGGCTGTGGATACCCCAGCCTGGCACTGTTCAGAGCCAGGTTGGATAACGCCTTGAGCAGCCTGTTGTAGTGGGAGATGTCTGTGCCTATGGCTGGGGGTTGTTGGGACTAGATCATCCTGAAGGTCCCTTTCAACTCTTAACGTTCTATGATTCCATGTTTCTGTGAAGAGCTTTAAATGTGCTTTATCACACACAGCCTGTAGCTTGATTCTCTAAATGCATGTTTGTTACCATGTATACCTGAGGAGTCACTTTTCCATGGGTTGGGACTCTTGTCTTCAGGGTCATTCTCGTTTACCTATTGTTATGCCTTCAGGAATCTTGTCAAGCCTTCCAGGCAGGGAATCCAGTTCTGTGCTGCTAGCTGCACCCTGAGCTGGGACAACAGCTGCCTTTGAGTGAGTGCTGCTGTGTGGGCTTCAGTGAGGGCTGATAGCGTTTTGCTGGCTGGAAAGGGTGATCCGTGAGAGAAGGACCTTGCACCCACTCAAACTGGCTCTTTTGTTAGCTTCCCCTCCAGAGAGATAGATTGGAGGAGATGAACACCTGACAATCAAACGCGGTACTGTGATTTTTTTTTTCTTATTAACACCAACCCTGGACCTCACTGTCTTTAAGAGGGGAAGGTTTCTTGTGGGAGAAGAATCCCTTGTGGGACAAGATGCCAGCAGCTCCAGCACCTAGCTGTGATGGACGTGGAAGCTATCCCTTGCCAGAGGAGCCAACAGCTTAGTCCCCAGTCAAAGACTTACCCACAAATTTCAGCAAAAAGTTCTTTGCAAGGGAGAAACCCCCTGAACCCCATAGGTTCTATCACAGACCGTTCCTATTGACATCAGGAAGGCTTGAGCCTTGGAAACCAAGCTGACTTTTCCTCAGAGACTGCTAAAACAGAACTGTTGCATTCAGCTTGGCTAATTTCAGAGTCCCATCTGGAAGACAAGGTGTCAAACCAATGCTCTTTTTGGCCAGGGAACTTTGGCTGTGCTCAGACATGTTGTAGAAAGTCCTGAAACACCACAGAGCCATGGATGTAGATGGTGCTCTGCTGACATTTTAGAGAAGTCTCTCTCAGAGCTGCAGGAAAGTCTCTTCCCTGGGAGTCTGATGGGAACATGACCTCCAGAGCATTTCCAAGAGGATCCTTCTCAGAGACTGGGGAAGGGGCTAAGCAGAACGTCCCCCTTTTTTCCTACAACTTATCCCAAGGCATGGGCAAGCGCATCGGCCATATCGGGCCTGAACTTGGGAGACAGAAGGTAAGTCAAAACCCCTGCTAGAGGAGAGACTTGACAAAAGGCTCTGTCACCCACAGGTTTCTCCTCCATGTCTAACAAAGCAGCTAACAAGATTTTTCAGTCTTGTTAGAAGAACTGCAATTGCCCACAGGAAGTCTTTTCTGCTCACCACAGCTGCTCTGGTGCCTCCTCCAGAGAAAGAAAATCCAACAGAGTAGCCTGCACCCTGTGAAGGAGCCCAATGCACCTCTGTTCCCAAAACATCTCAGGGCTGCTGCAGGGAGAGCAGCTGGGACCATATGGCTTGCTTTTTCCCAACCAAGGTAGTTGACTGGTTCAACACGTTCCAGCAACATTTTCAGGTCAAATGCCAGGCTACACTAGTGAAACTTAGTGATCTGCTCTGCAATTCTCTCAAGTCTCTTCTTCCAGGGGCAGCACAAATGCCAGGAGTACCTCAGATTACCTCCAACACGCAGTTTGCCAGGTTTAAAAGCGTGATTCAGAGCTAAACACATATGCTTGGGTTTCTGTGAGCATGGTTCTAAAGACGGTCAGGCAGAGCCGTGGTAAAGACCCTGGTCAAGGGGACGTTCCCCTTTTGCCTTTGACTTTATGCTCCTCCAAGAGCTGGGAAGTCTCCAGCAGCAGTTTTACTGTGTAGCATTTTACTGGGGAGGTTTCCCACAGCTGACACTCCCACCCAAAGTACACTGGGGATTTTAACACAGCCTCCTCCCATCTCCCTGCAAAGACTGAGTGAGAGCTCTTCCTATCCTGAGGCATTCGTGAGGAGGCACATGGGCATGGGGAATGGAGAGCAGCACTGTTCACTCGCCCTTTCCAGTATGTTGAGGCTGACCCTTCCCAGCTGCCTGGCCAGCTTAAAATCCTCCAGTGTCTCAAACTGGGCAGATGAGAGATGTAAAACCTGTTACTCCTGAGCTGAATCACTCCTCTGAGAAAGACTGCTTAAGGCATTTGGTCCCAGCATCTCTCCCTGCAGCATCCCTGCAGAAGTTTTGAGAACATAGACATTCCAGGCTCCTTCAGACATGTCAGGGAGCTGGTAATTTCCTGCTGCATTTTCTTTCTCTGTGAAGAGGTACCTACACAATGCACAGGAAATTTGGGCGTATGTGTTGGGGGGGGAGGAGTAAGTGTCTGAGTGAGAGAGAGAGAGAGAGAGAGGGAGTGTGTGTGTGTGTGGGTATGGTTTTCTGTTCAGATGTCTCCAGCTCATTTAGCACTTAATTGAATTATAAACTTGGCTTCAAAGAACATCCCTGGAAATGCCAAGATGGCTTTGTCATACAGCCATCTCACCACATGGCAGGACCAAGACTTGTGCTGTACCATATGGAATTTGAAGCCTAGAAAATCATTGGGAGTTATCTGGATATTTTTGTAATAACTAACTGCTGTTGTAAATAACTAACTAGTGGTGAGGCATTCCAGGGTTTATAATAGCCTTTGCTTCGTGGATAACTTCACATTCCCACATGGTAGCAGCTGGTCTTTGGGCAGAGGGACTCAGCTGAACAGTCTCATGTTACATCTAATCCGTTCTAACCAGGACTTCTGTCCTGCTCTTCTTCTTTGTCACTGCTTCCCTGTTGCTGCTGTTTCCCATGTGTCAGGTCCAACAGCAAGGAAACTGAAAGGAGGATAATTCATCCAGCTGACTGCCTGGGAAGCATCTCCTTTTTTGGTTCAGTTTGTTTTCTTGTGCACAGGTAAGCTGCAGAGACATGACACTGTGTAGCCTGGTAGTCCACAACAGAAGAAGCTCAGGGACAGAGGTAGGAGAGAATGAGACCGGCCCTGACTGAACTGCCTGCTGGTAGGCTGGAGAAGGCATAGTATGAAATTGTGCTCCAACTCGTGCATCTCCATGGCTTCCATAGCATGGTCAGCCTTGTAAAATCTAACTCTGAAGTGATCCTGTTTCTTGCAGAAGTCTAGCTGTTCTATACACCCATCTCAATCACCAAATTGCCACTGCGCTTATAATATCTCTGCGACATACTAAAGGTGTCAGACATACATGTCTCACACTGGGAGTCGTATTAGCAACACAGCATGGATCTTAGTCCTGCTTTTCCTTTAGAGAGCTTGTTTCTAAAGCTCAGCTTATGACAATGTTGCAGCTTTTACCTGTGATCCAGTGGGTTTTGTGAGCCCTCAGATTTCTTTCTTCCCCAATTTATTTCCAGCCTTTGGGATGAGTAGTTGAACTGGATGTGGCCTGCAGCTACGTTTCCCGCTGTTGCCTTTCTCCTCAGTGGGACAGTGCTATGCTGCCTCGAGACCTGCAGTACCTCTAGCACTAGGTTTCTACCACAGGCTGTGTAGGTTGCAGACAGACATAATACCTGCTCCTTGGTGGTGATTACCTGTGCTGGACTTGATTTTCTTGCAGTGATCAGCCCCAGACAGAAGTGGCACGTGATGCAGGAACACGGGTGCACTCCTGAGGGAGCTTGAAAGCTTGAAGGTGGCTGGGACGTATCATCCTAGAGTTGCATGGGATTATCGAGGGTTGATCAGTTGTATAGGAGAGAACAGGGTGCATTACTCTGCTGTGTAGGGTAGGATGTGCTGTTCCCTCCCAAGGGCTTCAGGTTTTTCAGTTTCTGCTTCTTTCCTGGTGTGACGCCATAATTGTTTTTTCAACTCCTGTTTCTGGTCTAGATACAATTCTGACAAGTTCAGAAGTGTTTCATGGCTTTTCCAGTGCACTTTCTAGACTTCATAGCTAAAGTGGAGGAGGAGATCAACTGCTAGTATATAACATAATCTGGGTAGATGCAAACAGACTCAGAGTGATGAAAATATTTCTCAGCCCTTTACAAGTGCTTTCCTTGTCATTCCTTTGTTTACCTAAGAGGTGATTAGGAAGTCTTGTTATCACCTCTGCTGAATACAACAAATTTAACAAGTATTATGTGAATGCTTGAAATTCTAGATACCATCCATGTGCATATCTCTAGTATCCCAAAGCTGGCTACATTCAAGGCCAGGATTTGGCATCTCTCTGCATTTGTGATTCCTCAGTGTATTTCATCCAGTGCATATAGCCTAGGGTTATTTCATAAATGCTCTCTCATTTTTCCAGAGACATGGACCTTATCACCTAGATGTCACCTTCTATTTCACCATGACTAAACATGACTCAAGGGGGTTGTTTTGCTGCAGTTCAGCCCTGTACAACTATTTTTGTCTTCAGATGTAGCCTGGTACATCTAATTCTGTCATTATGACTGTTAGGCCCAGGGCTTCACATCAGCCTGACAGCGTGTTGTCTCAGGGCTTGTCTTGGCCTGAAATTGTTTTAGCTGTGGTAAGGGCTGTTTGATAGAAGTGTGACTGCTGCCTAAATTTTTTCAGCTTAGCTCAGTGAATAGCATCCAGGGTAAAACGTGACAGGTTGCAGCAAGGGCCAGCTTATCCCCGAGGAAACAGGCAGCCTCATCATCAGCCCCATCCACTGCTTCTGAACCAAGGAGCAAGGCAGGTGCTAAGTGACAAATGTGGTCAGCCCAGAGTCCAGGTCATGAAATTTAGACCAGGAAAGTATTGTGACAGGACAACTCTGGGGCCAAGCTGGGAAGTCAGTCTATGAATCAGAGTCTAGATCAAAGGTCTGTGGCCAGATATAGACAGTGCTGAGATCAGCACTTGTGCAAGATAGCTTGGGTAGGGGTTGAAACCCCTCTGAAATGGGGCTCCTGGACTAAAGGGGGAAGGTTCTGTGGCAAACAGTGATAATACTTAGTTCTCATGGATTTTAGAAAGGACTACTGTAAAGATGCAGTGTTCTTCCTATACTGGGTTAAGTACCACTTCCTCCACTGCAAGAGGATTGGGGTGTTGGGCCTGAGGCTAGTATGTATTCCATCTGCACTTAACTTGGGAAGGAAATAAATCTGAAAGATTTTACTTCCAGTTTAAAGTTCTGGATTTACTCCACTGTCCATGAGCAAAGAGAAATCCTACATCTGAGTGTCAAAGTTTAGATGGGAACTATTGAAAGCAAAACAGATTTTATTAAGAAAACATCCAAAATAGCCCCAAATGGGGCTCAGGCAACCACACTACAATGACCAAGAGCCTACATTTGATGAAGAAATTGGCATGCCTAGGACTCAATATAATACCCACTTCCTGCTTGGGGAGAGCTTATGTCCTCCCTGAGTCTTAGGACTCAGAAGGACAACAGCAGGCTAAACTTAAGGATAGAGAAAAGGGATAGATAATAGGAATTTCATGCGTATCAGTCTCACTCTTATTTTCAGAATGTTGATTCTACTGTAACTGAACTAAAGATAGTGACCTCCTGTATTTTAGTTAGACTGTGGAGACCTTAATTAGACTAACCGTAAATTCTGAGCTCCACATATAATCTGTATTCCCTTTTGCCCATAGCAGAATTTGTTTTAGAATGTAGGAAGAGTGTTGCAGAGCTACCAGAGGGGATGGCATTGATGTTACATGGCAGTCACATCTGTTATGACTGGAGTCAGGTAGAAGAGGGGCAGCGCTATGTGGTTAGCTGAGGATGATACACTGCCTTGCATCCTTCTGACAAGCCACCTCATCTCCTCAGTTCCCTCTTTGGCTGCTTCAGCTCCTTGGGGTAAAAATTACCATTTATTTGTGTGGCACCCCACATAGTCATTTCTCTTACAACTCTTTTAGGTCCTTTGGTGGAATGAGGATTTGCATATATTTACCTACGGCCAGAGCATGTTCTACCTCTTTCTTTGAGGAAGGGAGGCTGAGTGTGGAGGAAAGAATAGATTTATCCCTCAAACCTCAACAGTCTTTGGTACTGTCCTTACTCGTAGAACTGGCATCAGTACACACAGTGGACAGGGCATGGAGAATTGATTTCCACAGCTTGCTCTGCCAAGCTCATTTGAAAAGAAGTCAGGGTAGACAACATCAACTGCTCTTCCCTCATTCATCCAGGTCTTTGTTTCATTGTAGGTAGTCAGGCTGGTCAAGCATGATTTCCCTGTAGTGAGACGTGGCTGACTACCTCTGATCACCTTTTTGTCATCCATGTGGATAGAGATAGTCTCCAGAATGAGGTGCTCCATCACCTTTCCAGGGACTGAGGTAAGGCTGACTGGCCAGTAGTTCTCTGGGTCCTTCTTCTTCCTCTTTTTGAGACTGGGGGTGACGTTTGCTGTCTTCCAGTCCTCAGGCACCTCTCCTGACCACCATGGCTTCTCAAAGATCTAGGGTGTAGTTGTAGGAGATCACACTGTCTGCAACTCTCTGATACCTTACATGCGCTGGGTCTGGATGAGAAGGGGTGGTGGATCTCTTTTATCTTCTGTCAGCACCTTTCTTCTGCATGAGTGGGAATAGCTGAAGACCAGAAGAGAAAATTTCAAATTCTGTGGTTCAGCAGTGGTAGTGCTATGTGCTACCATGCAAAGAAGAGTAACCAATGGACCTTTCTCAGCCCTGAATTGCACTTCGTGGTACTAAACAAGTGGTTGTGGTCAGCCACTGGTAGCTGGGCATGAGCAAATTCTTGAACTATGGTTACAGTTTCCAGGTACTCCCAAATGCTACAAGCTATGAATGCCAGGTTTTATTTTGCAGCTGATCCAGATAGGAATATTTATTATTGATATATCTGTTTTTAATTATCAGTTAACTTATCATTTCCCATAATGCTCAGTAAACAGATTCCAGGAGAATTTTTTTTGTGTGTTTGAATTAGAATTAAAATCCTCTGTATTCAGTCTGAAAGCAAGTTTTGGAAATCTGTGGTGCTGGTTGTGCTAATACGAAAGATGACTCATGGATGGAACTTTACGTTCAGGTTAGATGCCAGTTAACCTGGCAATTAATAAATACACATTTGGAAGCCTGCCCCCAAAATGGAAAGGCAGAAGATGTACACATCCTCACTTGTTTGTTCCACAGGACATGGACTGTAACTGGTATTTTGTGTGGGATGTGGAAAGGCAGAGGCAAAAATAATAACAAATCAGAGAGTCCTCTAGAAAAATAAGAATGGCCACTCTGTGAGTCCTCTGGAAAGCTCACATTGGCTCATTTTGTCTAAACAAATCAACCCAAATGTACTCAGTTAAAAATATATCTCCTTTACAAAGCTATTTGCTACTTTGACATCAAGTTTAGCCATAATTTCTGTGTTAGACTTCCTGTGGCTATCACATGAGTTTGTCAGTCAACCCATTAGAAGCTTTTCCAGTTATGAGCCATGTCAATAACTGAGAACATAAGTACTCTCACAGCACCGTGCTTGTGAAACAAGTAAAAAAACTAAGGGCATTGGGCCACTACCCCTTTCAAAACAGGGAATAAAGATGTTTTCCTCTGCCTTCTCAGCTTTATTGTTTATAACCAGTCAACCAAAGTTCAAAAATAAATGCTGTCTTTCATTCTGCCATTGCTATAGCAAACCTGCGGTTTATCTCTAATCCCTTTTATGTCTATCTCGTATAAGCCCTAATTAATGTTTAATTCCTTACTAAAGTCTTCCATTAAGGATTCACTTTATTTCTGGGAGGCATGGGGCCATCACAACTAACATGTATCATTTGTTTGACAGTTTTATGGTTCAGCTGGAACAATTTGCAGAGCTGTCCATCAGTTTCTTCTCCATAGCTTTTCAGCCTTTCTATTTTAGTCATGAACTGCAGAATAGAGCAGAGTAACAGGCCACTAAGTGATACTTAGAAACTGAAGGAATAAAGTTCAGGAAAGCCACTGGAACTATTCTGCCTAATAATTTATTAAGTTGTTTTAGTTGTTTTGCAAAGGTTTAATGCTAGTACATTAGAACAGGAACTGTGCTTCAGAGGTATCTTCTCAGCAGTGCAGGACTTGCAATATTTTTGTTTCATGGTTTTACAGTTCTCTCCACCAAGAAGTAGCACTAACTGTCACTTCTCTGAAACTGTAGAGGGGATGAAAGACACCTCACCTGTCTTAACATGGCCTTGGCAATGCACTCTGAAAGGCTGGTAAAAGCCTTTCTCTGTGCTCCCAGTGTTTGGGCATCATCTGATAAGGCACCAGCAGGGAGAAAGGAAGAGATGTCAACAATTTCAGCTGTTGGGCAGCTCTGCAGGTGCATTGCCTTGCAAGACCAGAGCAAATCTATGCACTTAGCCCTCCAGAGCTGGGCAGTCTCAAGCTGTCTGTGAAATGGCTGGGCATCTCCTTTAGGTACTAGCATATAATTCTTTGACATTTATCTTCCCCTGCACTACCAGTCTTAGACTCATAACAGACATTGTATCTTGATAGATTTACCTGTGGTCACAGTTATGCACAAGCTGTAAATAAATGGTGACAGTTTGTGATTCAACATTCCCATTTAATTGCCATTTCAAATTATAGTGCAGAATATTCATGCCAGCATTTCATACAGCTTCCCTGTGAAGCCCATTCTTCTGCAGGAGCAATGACCAGTCCCAGGGCAACAGCCCCTTGCCAGCTGCTTCACCATTTTATACAGTGCTCTCTACAGGCTTTTTGTAATGGCAGGAGTCTGCTAAAACACACAGTACTGTCATGTGAAAAGCCCAGGGTTTGCACTGCAGCCTTATGGCCACGCTTAGACTGATGCAGAGTGAGAGAAACAAGTACTCCTGAAAGTATGTGGGCACAGTGATAGCCAAGCTAAAGTAATTAGCTTGTTGCATGGCTTGAAAGATTGTTGCTGTGCTTGCCCCCGGGTTTCCATTCAAGGAGAAGGTGTAGGTTATAATTGTGGGTAGATAATTAATGGTAAAACTTCTCATGTAAGGTTTTCTCATTTGCATAGTAGAGGAGTGGGTGTGCTCAAGTTAACTGAGTACTCTTTTTCAGGGAAGAGAACTCTTAAAATAATGCATGTTAAAAGGGGCCGTTTTTGAAGTTCACACAACATATTAAAAGAGAGCATAAGGTCATTCAGCTTCATGGGTTTGCAGCTGCTTCCCGCACAGAATGTGTGAATTCTTCTGCACGGTTAGAATTCCCACTTTTACCTACTTCTGAAAATGGACTGGTGAAGTCATTGAACTGGAGCATAACTGCTTCCCTCCAGAGCCCAAAGCACATTCAGCAGCTCAGCAGACATGAGCATTGCACACTCATCTGGGATTTAATGGGTATATGCATCTGTACCGTTACATGCTGTGGTGCAGCCTAATCTGGGCATAACAGCACTATTGGAGGCACGAGATTAACCCAGTGCATCCATTTCGAGTAGTCCTTGCACTTACCCTTCCCTACCTATTGACATGAGTAGTAAAAATGTATATGCATGCACAGACACAAACACAGATAGATATTCCTCTTACCAGGAGTCAACGCTCGATTTCTTGTCAGTTAGTGGTTGCTGTCTGCAAACAGGTCTTAAAAATATGACATCCTACATTATCCTTGTCCTACATGGTGGCTTCATTTTTCTTCATGGGGCATATTTTGCTGCTCCTAGATTTCCATCTGACTAAATCTATATTTTCAAAACCAGATCCTCTTCTTTGGCTTGTATTTTGCAAACTTCAACCATACTGATAAAAATTTCTTCACAGTTGTTGGAATTTTTTGGTTGACAGTGGAACGATGTAACAAACTATAGAAAGAAGAGCAACAAAATAGAACTGAGAAATATCTTTGATAGCTATTTTTGTAAGAAGCAACGAAGTATTCTGTGGGTACAGGCAACCAAGGCAGTAAAATCTAGAGGTGTTTATCAGACTGGCTTTGAATTTTAATAGTTTTCCTTTCCTAAAACTGACCATTTTCTTTTCAAGAGATCTAACTTCAAAAAAACCTACAAATTAGTGAACTTAAACACAAATTAGTTTACCTGAAAAATTTCTATTGGCCACAGAGGTGACCATGGAAAATGAGGTGCTCTTTGCAAAAAATGTGGTTTATTTCCTTTTCTGCTTTCTTGCAGACTTTGACCTTTTCTGAATTGCAAGGCTTCTAGCCATCTCTAAACAAGGGGATCCTGTTGGCTGAGCCAGCAACACTTTACTTCCAGCAGATGTAAGCTGTCATTGCTGCTCACTTCTCATGGGTCTGCTCAGGGAATTTTACCCTTTGCTCTTCCTTGTCAAGCTGCAGCTCACTGACAATGTATATATGTCAGACAGTCCCTGACACGCTCTTGCTTGTCTTCGTGCTAATGTTTGACATGGCACCAACACTCTGTGATGCCCAGTTGACACTGTGTGTCAGTTTTTTCTCTTCATCATGTTTTCCCCCAATGTTCTCATTTGTGGCCCTGGAACATTATAACTGAATTTGCACCCTGAATCCAAGGGGTGTCCTGCCAATTTATATTTACCTTCTTCACCTTTGATTCAAAACTGCTGCATCTTCTCTAGTATGAATGAATGACAGTTGAAGTTTGCCTGGCCTTTTATGCACATTCCATCTCAATACATGCTCTGGCCTTGATTATATCTTCATCTTTACATCCTTCCTTAAGCAGGTCATGTGGATGATTTAAGAAGCTTTTACTAATGTGTTACTGAATGCTCTGACAAAAAACAAATCGCAATACTTAGTTACAGAACTCAGCTGCCCAACTCCATTGGTGATTGTTATCATATGTTTTGCACCA
>VZTH01001090.1:0-12265 GCA_013397815.1 Aleadryas rufinucha | reverse complement strand
TTTTTTTTTTTTTTTTGCATTACCAGACCAGTTAATCTGTGTGCACTAATGAGCACTTCTGTTAATTTGCTATAACCAGACCGTGTCTGGGCAGGGTGACAGTGCCCATGATCCAGACTCCGATGGGCAGATCAGGATAAAGATTTAACTGACTTTAAAAAAGCCAATTTTTGAAGAGAACTCTAAGCCATCTTCTTGTAAAGCCATCCAGGGCTAACCTATATGAAGTCTATTTATCATGTTTAATGCATGAGTGTTTTATTTCCTTTTTTTTTTGTGTTTTTATTCTGTACATTTGACCTGTTTGAAGTCGTCCTGCTCCCGAGCAGAGCTGCCATCTCTCCTCTCACACTACACCAGGACTCTGAAGGTGCCTGACATGACTTTGAGGATAGTTTTGTGTGGCCTCGAAGATGATCTTCTGTTAGTCTGTTATAGCTTGGTTTTTATTTGTTTAACTTGCCTTTTGATAATCATTTATATTGTCTTTTTTTTTTTTTAATTTTATTTGTACACCGTATTGTATTATGACACTTTTAGTATTCACCAGCATAGTCACTGTTCTGCCTCTGATATGCAAAGTTTTTCATTACGATATGAAGTAAAAGGTTTATGAAGTAAAGGTTTTTGTGTAACTAATGTAAAAAAAAAACCCACAAATTTTATAAAGTTGTACAGTTTTTGTAACTAGTCTCACAAGCCAGCTAGGATATTGCATAGGTCAGCAGTAACTGTAGGATGTCTGGAAGGGGTACGGGGACAAACCAAGGGAATAAAAAACCCGCAAAAAATACAATTTCCAGTCCAGTAAATTTTGATCTAAGTTAAATGGGATTCCAGAGCTGTGCCACAACCACCCTCAGTAGCTGATAGCTGGGGCCAGGACCGCCAGGTTCATTAAGCCATTCCCACACTAACGCTAACGAGGAGGGATCCCGTGCCCGCCTAATGCCGAGGAGTAACCAGTGTTGCGTTCCCGTAGTCCGTGGTTATCAAGACTATGTTCAAATACATTTTATTTTAAATAAAAGTCAAATCTTTTATTTAAACATTCAGCTGCCGCTCCTGGTTTTTGGGGTCTGACTCTGCTATGGAAAGGCCATAAACAACTCCTGTAGGATGGAGCCATCCTGTGCCAGCCTTGGGCACCCTCCTGCTGCCTTATCCCGAGTTTGCTGAAACAAATGCCACCAAAAAGCAAAGTTATAAAATTCTGAAATGGTTTGAGTTGGAAAGGACCTTAAAGATCATCTTGTTCCACCGCTGCCATGGGTGGGGACCCCTTCCACTAGCTCAGGGTGCTCCAAGGCTCATCCAGCCTGGCCTTGGACACTTCCAGGGATCCAGGGGCAGCCACAGCTTCTCTGGGCACCCTGCGCCAGGGCCTCCCCACCCTCCCAGGGAAGAATTCCCAGTTACCAGTATCCCATCCATCCCTGCCCTCTGGCACCAGGAAGCCATTCCCTGTGTCCTGTCCCTCCATCCCTTGTCCCCAGTCCCTCTCCAGCTCTCTTGGAGTCCACTTCAAGATCTAGAGTCCTCTGTAGATCCCAGTCCCTGGCCAGGCAATGGGAAGCAGCCCAGGGACTCAGGGAATCACAGGATCTAGGCCAAACCCACCATCAAACCATGTCCCCAAGTGCCACATCCACAAAGCTTTTATATCCCTCCATTGGCTCCACTGCTTCCCTGGGCAGCTGTTCCAGTGCCTGACCATCCCTTCCATCAAGGAATTTCCCCTCATATCCAATCTGAGCCTCTCTTGGCACAAATTCATCTCCTCATTTCTGCACTGATTCTCTTGAGTTTCACACCACGTGCCCCTGGACAGGCTGCGCCTTTGTCCATAAAATCCTGGAGCAGGGATGGCCCGGTGGGGCCGGGAGATTCCTCCCACTCCAACGGGAACACAGCCAGGGCAGAGCAGCGCCTGGGACGTGCCAGGGATGCTCCCAATCCTGCCCCACGCCCCTGGGCTCGTTCTTTGGGATGCAGCAAGTCCGGGCAGCCCCGAGACACGCGAACGGAGGGCGGCGAGCGCGCTCCTGGCAGGCGGCACCGGGATCTCGGCTGGATGCGGGAGCGGGCGAGGCACGGCAGCAACACTGGAACAGCTCCAAAGCTGGGGGTGTGATGGGGGAGGGCTCCCTGAAAAATATTTACCTCCTATTGCCCAGCCTGGCGTTCAGCAGGGTGGGGAGGCGGAGAGGAAAGATGGGGGGAGGAGATGGATCGAGTCCCCTCGGTCCATCCGTCCCCAGCCACCTCTGCAGGGCTCGGCATGGATGGGCAGCTGGGGGAGGTGATGGGGCAGGAAACGCTGAGCAGAAGAGCAGAGGAGGTCAGGGAAGGGCCATGGGAAGGGCCATGGGAAGGCAGAGGCTGCTGTCAACCACAGCCCCCCGAGGGTGGGAGCTGGGAGAAGCCGGGTGGGAAGCGGTGCCGGAAGGAGTCACAGAGGGTTCGAGGTGATCCCAAGGGTTCTAGGATTTCCTAGATGAAAATGGGTTTTCTAGGATCTTTCCTAGATGAAAATTTCCATTCTCCTTGGATGAAAAGGTGCAAGTGGCAATGAGATGTTGGAGAGGAGGGGAGTGAAAAATTATGTGGTTTTCCTAAAATCTGGAGAAAGACCAGATAAAATACGGCGCAGATGGGAATGGCCACACGCTGAGGATGGATGGGGGTGAGGAGGAAGCGTGAGGAGCACACTGGAAAAGGGATTAGGGAGGGAGGTGTAAGAGCTGGAGCCCAGGGGAAGGGATGGATGATCCCCTCAGGGACAGGCAGCAGCGAGGAAAAGGAGGAGCGTGGTTGTTTGCTCCATGATCCTGAGCCAAAGGAAAACCAGGACGTGGTGGGCACAGAGGGTTTCCAGTTATGTGGGAATCACAGGCCAGGTGGGTTCGGGGTGTTTGGGCATTAAACCCAACAGCAGAGGATGAGGAGGGTCTTGGCAAGACAAGGCCCAGCCAATCCCAGTTCCCACAGCTCCAGCTGTGGGAAGAGGCTGGAAGAAGACACGGAGATTTATTCTGCTGACACAGGGAAATCTAGCTGTGGTTGTTTCTTTTGGGTAATCAGAGGAGTAATACAAATCAAAACCCAAACCAAACCCCAGGAGAAGCCAGCCCGTGGGTGTCCCCAGCCCCCAGGGTGACTCAGCCTCGGGGAAGAAGAGCTGTGACCGCCTGGCATCCACAAACGGGTGGCTGTGCTTGGGAAAGAGGAATTATTTCCAACTTCCAGTGATAAGCACACGATGGGAAGGGAGATTCAAAGCCAACACAGCTGCTCAAACCCCTGTTTAACAAAATAAGTGGCAGAGATGCCTGAAAATGGGACAACTCCAGGCCTCCAACAGCAGCAGGGCCGGGGGGATGATGTTCCTCCCCTTGCTGACCCCGCTCCAGGACCTTGAGGAGGGGAAAAGGAAAAAATAAATCACTTTTTGGCAAGGTACTGATGCAAACCGGCTGCCAGGGTGAAAATGCACCCCTCCGAATGCAGCAGGGGATTTGGATGTCTGTGTGAGCCAGGCATGGCCTGGGGGGTGGGCTGGGATTCCTACGGCGTTTTAAACCCCAAGTAATTTAATACCGTGCAGATGGGCGAGTCCCGGAGAGGGTTTGGAGCGGGATCGGCGGAGTTTGGGATGGGGGAGAGGTTTGAAGACACACAGATATTTTAAAACACAGCAAAAAAGAAATATCTTCCCAGCAGGGCTGTCCCCTGCAGCGGGGAGGGGGTGGGAGCTGGGCATGGGGACATCCTGCTGACAGGAATTGATGGAAAAGGGACATTTGGGGAAGCTGCTGGTTTGTGGGGAGGGGGAGGGCAATCACTCCCCATCCTTGGGAATTTTCAAGGTTAAGTTGATGGCACTTGGAGCAACCTGGGATAGTGGAGGGCATCCCTGCCCATGGCAGGGGGTTGGAAGATGATCTTTAAGGTCCTTTCCAACCCCAAACACTCCATGATTCTGTGGTTCTCTAACACAAACTGATCCCCAAGCACTCCAGAAGGAGCTGGGTTATTCCCTACACCCAGGACACATGGGTTTCCAAAAGCCCTCCTGCCATGGGATGGTCGCCCCAGGGGCTTTCCTGTGGTGGGCAGGGGCTGAAAAAATCTCCTTAAATTAATCCTTAGTAAACCCAAGGCGGATGAGTCACTCCAGTGTCTCAGGAAGCACACTGGAGACTTTCCAGCCTTCAGGCCGGGAAGGGGCTCCTGGGTGGCCAGCACCACTTCCCTGGCCGTGTGCAAAGCCATCTCCCAAATTCCCGGTGCTCACACCAAGCGGGAATGCGAGAGCTTTATCCAACCTTGCCCTGCTTTGTCCGACCCCTCCAAGCCCCTCTCTGGGTTGAGCATCCCAGGGCTGGGATCAGCAGCACCTTTCACCCTGACCTGCCCCATAGAGGGGCCCTCTGAGGGCACTCAGGACCACCAGGGATTATCCTGGGATTGATTAGGGATGCAGGAAACCCAGACCTGGCGTCGCCAGAGGCAGGATCCAGCACAGAGCTGGAAGCACACGCGGATGTGGATGTGCCTGGTTCCGTCTGGCTCAGACAGCCCTCACTTCCCAGGTGAATTATCCCTCATCTCCGATGCAGGAAGGGATGGTGAGGATCCAAAGCCCTCCAGAGTGACGGCACCAGGAGCGGTTTAATGGGTCTAATTAAATTCAGACGGATCAGTGGCCGCGCTCGTGCGGCTCCAAACCTTTCTGGAGACCAGTGGGGGTTTTATTTGTTTGCTTTCAGTCTCACAAGAGCCCCGGGTGCTTTGATTTGCAGCCCCGAGGCACTAAAGAGATAAAAGATCCATAAATATCTGCTGGATGTTATAGATCTGAAACAAATCAAGTGCCCCCCCCGCTTGCAGCTCTTCCCGTAAGCGCCAGCGCACTGCGGCCCCTGCGCCTGCTCCCGTTTCCATCGGCATCCCAGCCTTCCCTTTGAAATTCCCTGCATCCCTCCAGCTGTTCCACATATTTCAGGCTTGAGCCTCCCCCCAGAAACTGCTCCTTCGGTTTCCCTTAAGCTCTCCCGTCTGGTTTTCATCATTGCAGGATGCAAGCGGGGACTTTTCCCAGGCCGAAGGTCCGCGATCCCTCGGGATGCAAACCTGGATCTTCCCCATGTGGGAGCTGAGAGCAGCCCTGCTGATGGGCTGTAGGGGGAGAGGATGGGAAATGCCAGTTTAAGAACAATTTTAAATCTCAACATGCCAAATTCACCCCAGAAAGCTGCCAGGGAGCTCAGATCAGTGTGATCAGCATTTGATCTGACCCGAGGAGGAGGCTGCACTTCAGGAGTTTTTCTTTTTTTAGCTCGACACAGGAGCAGCAAAACATTTCCCAAATTCCCAAGTGACTCGGAAAGGCCAATCCCATATTTCACAGTGGCTCAAATACGCAGGAACCTGTCAGATACTGAAATCATTCAGAAAGTTTTCCTTTTGATCCCCAGCTAAGACAAAGACCTGGTAACAGAACTCCCCCGTGCTGTCGGCTCCTGGTGAAGCCGCAGATTCCCAGCTGGTGGGAAGCCTCTGCGTGGAAAACTCCCACTCCCCCTCCTCTGAGAATGCAGCAGTTTGAGCAAATAAAGCATTTGCTCTGGGTTTTATTTTTGGCTTCTGGTCAACAGCTGGTCAGTCCCTAATGAGCGAGCTGGGCTTTGATTTCCTGCCTGGAGAAGGGGGTGAGAAATGGGAGAGGATCTGGGTTAGAAATTTGACTCACACCAGTGATCCCAGCTGGGATTTACTCCCATTAGTCCTTTGCCTGGGGACATGTCCCAAAGAGAGGCACTGGAACAGCTGAGGAACAGGCATTGGGGGCCACAGGGGAGCTGCAGGGGTGCCCAGAGAAAGTGCAGCTCCCTGATCCCAGGCTGTCCAAGGAAAGGCACCGCACTGCCCTCCAAACTGGGCTCAGGGAATGGGATGACAGCGGCTCTCTTGTTCCTCTTGTGCAATTCCTTAATCATCATCACTGAATCATGGAATGGTTTTGCTTGGGAGGGACCTTAAACCCGATCTTATTCCAACCCCCTGCCATGGGCAGGGACACCTTCCACTATCACAGGGTGCTCCAAGTCCCATCCAACCTGGCACTGAAAAATTCCATGGATAGGGCAGCCACAGCTTCTCTGGGCACCCTGTGCCAGGGCCTCACCACCCTCGCAGGAATTTCTTCCCAATATCCCATCTAAACTTGCCCTCTTATCCACATCTTCTTTTCTTTCAGAGCACTTGAGCCCACTGAGCTCAGGTTTGAGCTCTACCCCACCAGTGGGAGATGGGATTCTGGCCCCATTGGAATGAGCCCATCCAACTCCTGCTCACCCAGGCAGCAGGGATGGCCAGACCTCACCTGGGACATTCGGGAAAAACCAGGTTCCTGGTATCCCTAATGGCTCCCAGCAGATTTAGGCAGGAGGGCAAAGAGCTGCTGTGACCCTGAGGAAAGAGTTTTGTGAGTTTTGCTTTTGCCCTGATGAGGCAGCGAGGGCGAGGAGAGCCCTTGGGAATGGCAAACCTGGGAAGAAGCCTGCCCATCCTTCCAGAGGGACAGGGCTACCCCGAGGCCACCTCCAGCCCCCATCCTCACTGTGTCCCACCCTGGGTGGCCCTCTGGAGGGACCACATCTGATTCACATCATCTCCCAGCTGAAAATCACGTGTCAGGCACTTCCAAGGACGTGGCCTTACAGCCGGGGGCTCCCTGGAACTCAGGACGAGCCGCAGGGCCCGGCTGACGGCCGTGGGCAGCTGCTTTATCTCCTGAGTGATTTCCCCTTCCCATAAACAGGAGGAGAGGGTGGGAACGTGTCTGAGACAGACAGCGAGGGAGAGGGGTGGTAAATCTTTCAAAGCACTGAAGTGCCAGATCCTGGAAGAGAACTGGAGTGAGAACAGGGAATGTCGCTGGTGGGGGAATGTGGAGGAGATGAAGAGCCAGGATGCCCCAGAAAGGATGGATGTGCCCCTGGCATAGCATGGAGCAAAGGGAAGAGCCCAGTCCCAGCTGCTCCCCCAGCACCCACACTATCCCAGATGTCCACAGGGCCTGGGAATGAGAGCACCTGGAACCTACGAGTCCCAAATTGTCCTTCAAGCCCTCTGTGACCAAGTCAATCCAAACGATGCCGTTAATTAGGCAGAGTTCAAAAACAACCCTGAGGGATTTCCTGCCTCCTCTTCCTCCCCTCCAACTGTGCCACAAGGTAAGAGAAAGGAGGAAAAGCTCATAAAGCAGAATTAAGGGAAGATGCTCCATGGAGCCCACAGCACATCCCTGATGGATCATTCTCCTTTCATTTTGAGGGACCCCCATCCCCCAAAGCACAGCTCACCTTTCCCATCCCACACGTGTAAGCTCTCCAAGGTACTCTGGGCTTCATTAAATTCAGGTCATTAATTCCAGGGAAGCGCCCAGGCAGTGGGGCTGCAGGCAGGGGCAGGGATCTCACTGTCTGCACGGCTGCAGGAGCAGATCCAGACACGGAAGAAGCTGAAATCTGGTGTGTAATAACTCCACCTAGAGGGAAAAGGGACCGGGAGAGAAGGGCCACGGGTGAGCACAGCAGGGCTGAGCACATTCCCGATCCCGGCACCGAGGAGGGATCGCTGCCTGGACACAGGGATGGTCACTGGGACACCAGTGGCATGATCACAGAACTGTGGCATCACAGAATGGTTTGGGTTGGAAGGGACCTTAAAGCCCATCTCATTCCAACCCCCTGCCATGGGCAGGGACACCTTCCACTATTCCAGGCTGCTCCAAGCCCCATCCAACCTGGCCTTGGACACTGCCAGGGATCCAGAGGCAGCCCCAGCTTCTCTGGGCACCCTGTGCCAGGGCCTCACCTCCCTCACAGGGAAGAGTTTCTTCCTAATCTCGAATCTAAACCTCCTCTATTTCAGGTTAAATGCTTCGTCCCTTGAGTGTACCTGAGACCATCAGTTCCCAATGATCCCACAGCTGGCTCAGATCCCAAAGCCCACCTGTCCCTTTCCACTCCCAGGAACAGCTGCCCCTTGTGGTGTCACACACAGGATTCTTCAAGTCCTTCACTTGGGACACTTAAATATATCCCTTAAATATATCCCCCAATGCCCATGGAACAGGAGGGCAAGGGATCAGGGCTGTACTTCCTTTGGAGAAGCTTCTTGAATTTAATGGAGCTCATGGAAATATAACCTTTGGGAAACACAGCGCTCCTTAAGTGTCCCACTGATGGGACATCAGGTGACAGCGTGTCTGCAGAGACAATCATTGGGAAATGCCTGGTGGGAGGGAAAAAGGTAAAAGCTGCTATTTACTCACTAATCCATCCAGGAAAACAGCTTATGGAATCCACAGTGTGCTCATTTTGCACGGGAAGATCTGCCATCCCGAGTGCTCTGCCTGTGGCTGATGAGAAAATGTCCTTCTACCTGCAGGGACCCCAAATCTGCACACCCCTGTAACCCCAGCACTTTGGGATCAGAAGCACCATTTGGGCTTCATCCCCCATTTCTCACCCTGAGGCCAGATTCATGCTGGATCTGATCCCAGCTCCAATTTTTTGGGATGAGCCCATGCTATTTTACTTGCCATAAAACAGCCACATCCAAAGGAGGGTGAGAGCCATAATTAAGTTTCTTGTTGGAACTTTTTTTGTGTATTTTTTAAGCCTTGACTTGGACTCTGAGCTGGGATATTGGAGCATTAACAAGGTGAGATGTTGTCAGCCTTAGGTAGGGATTTTCTCCATGAAAAAAAACCTGCTTTTGGGACATGGGCAGGAAAGATGGGAAAACCTGAAGACACCAAACACTTCCAACCTCCATGGATGGCAGCCTGGGGCTGCAACACCCCTGTGGCTCCAAACACTTTCTGGGCAGTTAAATCACATTTGGCTGCTTGGTTAAAGATGGGATAATTATTTCCAGCGAGGCAGACACGGTCCAGATGCACTTCTCCTTCCATAAGTGCACTAACACCATCCCAAACCCCAAGGAAATGCCATTTCCTGGTCCCAGAAGGCCATCTGGATGGCAGCAGAGCTTTGCCAGGTTTCCTCTTGACTTTATGAAGCTGGAGCAGGTATTTAGTTTCTCATTATCCATCTGCAGGAAACACCTGTGGAGACACAGCAGCATCTTTCTTTCCAGGGGATAAACAGGCACTGGGTGCTCTGCAAAATCCAGGTGCCTGGAGCTGGTTTGTGCAGCTCTTCAGACATTTCCACCCCTCGGGGTTAATTTGTGGCTGGATAGAGCCCTGTCTGTGAGAGGTTAAAAGAGGCTGGTCCCTGGGTATTCCAAGCCTTGAGCATGTTTCCAAAACAGAATGTAAACACTTTCATTGTGGCGAGGATTCCTCCGTTCTTCCTGCCTTGTGTCATGCAGCCGAAAGGAAAAGGAGAGCACTTTTTCTCTCCTCATAAAGCAGGGTGTGTTCAGGCTCTGACATTTACATCCAACAAGTGCATGGCTCCCTTCCCATCTTTCTGCCTGTCCCATGGCCATGGATTTGCAAATTCCCTGCCGGCAAATCCGAAGGATATCGCCCTGCTGGAGTTTTTTTATTTCCCCTCTGCAACAGAAAATGCCACAGCGGAACCAGAGAGGAGACGTGGAAATGAGGAAACCAGTGGAAAGGTGTTATTTCAACTTTCCCCTCGGTCTTCAGCAGCCAAATCCCGGCCTCGGAGACAGCAGGGAGCTGTGGCCTTGTTGTTGGCCTTGGAAAGGATGACAGAATATCCTGAGCTGGAGGGGACCCCCAAGGAGCAGAGTCCAGCTCCAGGCCCTGCACAGGCACCCCAATTATCCCACCCTGGGAGCGGTGTCCAAACACTCCTGGAGCTGTGGCAGCCTCGGGGCCGTGCCCATTCCCTGGGGAGCCTGGGCAGTGCCCAGCACCCTCTGGGGGAAGAACCTTTCCCTGAAATCCAACCTAAACTCCCCCTGACACAGCACCAGCCGTTCCCTCAGGCCCTGTCACCGGTGAGCAGAGAAGCAAAGCCCATCTCAGGTGTGGGCTCAGCAATGTGGCTGATCCCTGATCCAGATTTTTCCATTCTGGGAACACTAATCAATGTCATTGACCTGTTGGAGCGAGTACAGGGGAGGCCACCAAGATGATGAGAGGGATGGAGCAGCTCTCCTACAAGGAAAGGCTGGGAGAGTTGGGATTGTTCAGCCTGGAACAATTCAGGATGACCTCATTGAAGCCTCCAGTACCTGAAGGGAGCCTATAAAAAACATGGAGAAAGACTATTTACAAGGGCCTGGAATGACAAGGGAAGTTTTCCCATCCAAATCATTGTCCTGCTGTGGTTTAGACTCTCACTGCTACAAAATCCACTTGCAGAAAGGTTTGTCAGCACCTGTGGTGGGAAACAGCACTGGTCTGCAGGACTGACAAACTCAGAGCAAGAGTTTTAACCGAAACAAAGGATTTTCCCCCTCATTTTTCAACATTCCACTGCCACCCAAGAGCGCTGGAGGTTGGAAGCTGAGATACACACACAGAGGACAGCACTGCTCAGCTGTTAAACCCCACAGAGCAGATGCACCTTCTGGGTCAGGATGTCCCTACACAGCGATTTTTGGGAACTGGGAGGATGCACCTGGATAAGGATTGTCCAAAAGTCGCTGCATTCCCGCTGCAGGTCCAGGATCTCTGCTCTGAGCCTCAGTGGGGAAAGCTGGGCTGACCCCATGTGGTCACTGCCTTGTTATGGCATGATTCTGGTTTTAAAAAGCATTGACTCTCCACACTTACTTATATAAAATATGAAATCTACCTCAAATCCATAAAATCTTTCCATCAAGGAAAAGGCATCGTGGTGGGAGTTAAGCTAAACCTCTGTCTGTGTCCACACTCCCAGCTTCTCTGTTCAACCAGGCAAAGCAGCACAATGTAACATTCTTTTTCAGCATGGATGGGACATTCCCAGTCCTCTGAACCCCTCAAAACAAAAGAAAAAGGATAGGAGGGGAAACTCACGCCCAGTTTGTGCCTTTCCCTTGCAATAAAAGGTTAAATATTGCAGTGGTTCATCTGGCTGCAGTCTGGGAGCTTCGCCCCCAGCTTTGGGTGTGCCTGGACCGAAGGAGGTCGGTGTGTGTCATCTGGTCACTCTGGGCCTGAAGAAGAAGGCAAAAATAAGGAATGTTGATTGTTTCCACGGTTACAGAATGATTCATTCCGATGGTCAAATAACAGGGGAGACACAAGGAAAATGGAAATCATGTCTCAGAAGCGTTTTGGGTAATTATTGCGTTCATCAGTTCTCCTGTTGCAGGCTACATGCGTGCCTTGACCTCAGCTATTCATAAAACTGTCTCTTGAGATGTTATCAAAGTTGGGTTTTTTTATTGAAAAGGAATTAAAACCCTCACTCATGACGTCTGTCAGCCCTGGAGGCTGAACAAGGCCCATCCCAGCACAGGTCTTGTCCAAGCAGAGCAATGGGGCCTCCAAAACCAATCCCACTGAGATAAAAATTATCAAAGTGAAGGCCTGGAGGGACAGGACAAGGGGCAATGGCTTTACACTGGAAGACGGTGAGTTTAAATGGGATATTAGGAAGGAATTCTTCCCTGTGAGGGTAGTGAGGCACAGGGTGCCCAGAGAAGCTGTGGCTGCCCCTGGATCCCTGGAAGTGTCCAAGGCCAGGCTGGACAGGGCTCACCCTGGGATAGTGGAAGATGTCCCTATCCATGGCAGGAGCTGGAACGAGATGATCTTTAAGGTCCTTTCCCACTCAACCCAGTCTGGAATTCCATGATTCTACGATTTCAAACGCGGCAAACGCCTCAGCCTTGGCGCCCCTGAGGTGGGTGTGTTTGGGGGAGCTGAGGTCTGCCGTGCCTCGCTGCCCTGACCCTTCCCCTCGCCAAACCCATTGGGGCTTCTGTGAGGGTGAAAAGACCCTTCAGGCGGAGGAAGCACCGAGCCGGAACAGAACCCACCGCCACCACCGCCACCACCACAGCGCATCGGCCGCCATCTTGGGGGAGCCCTGAGGGCGGGACACGGCGGGAGGGGCGTGGCCTCCCGAGGGGAGGGGGCGTGTCCACACAGCCTCCCGCCCAACCCGCGCGAGGGGGCGGGGCGGGCCCCGAAAGGTCGCGAGGCCGGCGAGGCGCCGAGGGGGGCGTGGCCGGCGGGCGGAGATCGCCGGCGATTGGCTGCGATTGGCGGCGCTTGGCTGCGATTGGCCGAGCGAGCGCGGGCGGGCGTGTGCGCGCG
>VZTH01001080.1:147-22754 GCA_013397815.1 Aleadryas rufinucha | reverse complement strand
CCTGACCCAGTCCCTGGCCCCGTGGGTGCTGCTCTCGCTCTGTCACCTGGGATTGTGTCACTTCATTGGCACCCCAAAGTGAGCAGGGCATCCCTCACTGTCCCCCAATGTGAGCAGGATGTCCCTCACTGTCCCCCAATGTGAGCAGGATGTCCCTCACTGTCTCCCAATGTGAGCAGGATGTCCCTCAGTGTCACCCCAATGTGAGCAGGGCATCCCTCACTGTCCCCCAAAGTGTGCAGGGCATCCCTCATGGGCACCCAATGTGAGCAGGACGTCCCTCACTGTCCCCCAGTGTGAGCAGGATGGGACATCCCTCACTGTCCCCCAATGTGATCAGGACGTCCCTCACTGTCCCCCAGTGTGAGCAGGACGTCCCTCATTGTCCCCCACAGGTGGGGCACAGGGCTGGCACAAGGTTCCCATACTCCCAAGGGAGGGACAAACACAGCCAGCAGTGCCACCGAGGTGGCTTTGGGACTGGATAGAACTTCTCAGGGCAGCAAATAACAACCACTTGGGGCTGGGAAGGAGCAGCAGTGTGGGACAGAGGAGCTGGTGGTGTCCCCTGCCATCCCTGGGGTCACAGCTGGGGACTCTACCCTGCTGGGCTGCTGCTCCCTGTGTTGTTCCTGCACTCCCCCAGCCCCGCCTCAGTGTCCCCACCCAAACCCGGGGTGCCATGGCCCCGACCCCTGCGTGAAGCACTGGGGAAAAGCACCTGAGACACCGCCCTGGAATGGAGACCCTGTTTCATAAGAAATGATGTCCTGATCATGACGTGTCCACGCCTCATAATTTAATAATAAACCCTGTTATTAGTCTGTCTGGGTAATTAATGCAGGGTGCCAGGGCACCAGCCCCTTGGCACAGGGCTGCTGGGAGGTGGCACAGGGTGGCTGCAGCCCTGGAGATCTTTGGGAAGGCAGTGGGGACTGGGAAGAGCCCCAGTGGCAGCGCTGGGAGGGGATGGGGTGGCTTGTGCTGTGTCAGGGTCACACACAGGACCAGGGGATGGGGGACCGAGGCGGGGGGGGACATCCATGGGGAGGGTTCGGGGACATCACCCCTGCGGAGGAGAGGAGGCTGTTTTCCACAGGGTGGCACTGCTTGGCCAGGGATGGCGGGCAGGGCTGGCAGGGGCAGCCACAGAGCCCCCAGCCCCTGCCCTGGGCGGGCGAGGGCCGGGCAGCAGGAACTGGAGATACCGCGGGAAATGCCGTGCCGAGCACCCGGCCCCACCTCACAGGGGGCGATTCCTTCCTCCTGATCTGTCCCTGCTCCCGGGCAGCACCTGGCCCACGCACCCTTGGGCTCCTGACACACAGCTCTGCTTGGGGTTCCATCTGGGGGCTGCTGGTGATTCCTGGCCCCATCCTGGATGCCCTGGGTGCCCTGGCTCCATCGTGCCTGTGTGTCACTGGTGTCACATCCCAAATGTCCCCTTGACTCACCCTGTGGCTCCCATCAGAGTCCCCCCTGTACTGACCTGGCCCAGCCCTGCTCCCCCATCCCCTTTCCATCCCTGGAGTCTCTCATCCCATCTCACAGGTGACACTGGAGCCTTGTCCCCTGCCCAGTGTCCAGGCTCTGGTCAGCAGCAGCAGAGGTCACCCAAGGCTGTGGCCAGTGGAGCTCATGGGCCAGGTGACCCGGAGAGCCCATTAGGGCAATTCTGGCCTGATGTGAGCGTGGGGAGGGAGCCAGTGGCTCTCCTGTGCCTGAGGAAGGCCTGGGCTGTGCACACAGAGCTCAGCTAACGGCACTGCAGGGCCAGGGCCAGCACGAGGGGCTGGGAGGTGCATGGACAGGTGGGTGGGTGTCCACAGCTCTCCGTGAGGGATGGGCAGCAGACAAGGTGGGCGTGGGGATGATCCACAGGATTATCCAAGGGAACCTAAGCCTTGCCATGATGCTGTGACCCTCATGAGCCCCTCCTTGGTGACGTGGCACCTCGAGCTGTGCAGGGCCAAGGTCACGTTCCCAGCTCCAGGGATTCAGTTCTGGGATGTCCTCACGGACAGGAGAGGGTCCCAGGGAGCCACGGCCAGTGCTGCAAAGGGACACAGCCTGACCAGCTGAGGGGCAGCCAGGGCTTCCTGAGGCAGATTTAACATTTCTCCTGCAGAACATCCCACCAGGAACGCCGCCAGTCCTGAGTCATCCTCCAGCACTGCCTCACCCATCAGCCATGGATCCTCCTCTGCAGGAGCTGTCCTGCAGGCAGAGAGCACACCCTGCTTGCTGGGCTGGGGCTCCAGCTGGTGCTGGGACATCTCCAGGTGTCCCCTGCCACCTCCTTCCCCTCCTCTGCCTAAAGCTGGGCTCTGTGCAGGCCCTGCTGTGCCCCGCTGTGCCTGTTGGTGCCCCGATCTCAGCTGGGCTGTGGCAGATCCCGGCAGCTCCCAGCGTGGGCCATTTCCCTGGCTGCAGAGCACACCCTGCCCTGCCACGCTCCAGCCCCGGTCTCTGCAGGAGGGCAGCAGGCTCCGAGCCCCAGCAATGGCTGAGTAATGCATCATTAGCAGCAGAAGGTGGCATTTTTATGGCACGGGGATGGGAGGAGTGGGAATTGTGTAGGCCCAGGAGTGCTCGCTGGGCAGGCACGGCTGCAGCTCCATTAGGAAGCGGCCTCAGAGAGCCCCAGCTCCATCAGCCAGATCTGGCCATGAATAATTGAGCAGGAGGCTCCTCCAAGCTCCCTGCCCTGCCCTGCAGCCAGCCTGGAGTGGGGCTGGGCTGGCTGGGCCAATGTGGGACATGGATGGGAGCTGACACTGAGCTGGCTGTCCCTACCCCTGGGGCTCTCCAACATCCCGTGGGCTCCATCTCCAGCACAGGGCAGATTCCCTTCTCCATTGTCCACCCTTCTCCATTGTCCACCCTTCTCCATTGTCCACTCTTTTCCATTGTCCATTCCACAGCCCTGAGTGGGTTCTTCTCCCAGGGCACTGCAGGACAGGGGGGTTTTCTGAGCGTACAACGAGCCTGGAGGTTTGGCAGTGCCCGAGGGGCTCAGGCAGTGTCCCCAGTGTGACATCAGTGCCCACGGCAGGGGTGGCTCACTGGGATGAGATCCCTGAGCCCTCACTGAGGGATCATGGGGACAGTAGTGGGGCTGGAGCTGTCCCTGTGGCTGTTGGCAGAGGGGCAAAGCTGAGGGGCAGAGGAGGCTGGGGCCAGCCCTGCCCTTCTCAGCATTGCCTGGGACACATCAGCACCCTGGGTCACTTTAGCACCCTGGGTCACATCAGCACCCTGGGTCACTTTAGCACCCTGGGTCACATCAGCACCCTGGGTCACTTCAGCACCCTGGGACACTTCAGCACCCTGGGTCATATCAGCACCACGGGTCATATCAGCACCCTGGCACTCATCCTGCTCAGCTGCCTGGGCAGGCTTTACACTTCCCTGTGTCATCCTTACAGATCCTTTTTGTCAAAAGCTCAGTGATCTACCATGGGAAAATCCCTGGAATATCATCAGGGGTGTCTGCGCTCTCCTTCCAGTAACGGCTGGCAAAGACCAGCAAATGCATTTTCTGGGAAGAGCTGCTTTTGAATGGGTTTTCCCTTAGCTGATGTCCCATTTTGCAGCAGGAAATTGAGCTGGGCAAGCCATTTTCCTTGTCCCCAGAGTGATTTATCTGTTGGCTGATGGTGAATGTCCCCTGTAGCAGAGCTATGCCTGACCAGTCCCGGGGTGCTGCAGGGCACCAACACCACCCAGATGATGGGACAGGAGTCCTTCCTGCAGCCAGGATGGGGACAAGCAGGGTTTGGAATCCTTCCTGCAGCCAGGCTGGGGACAAGCAGGGTTTGGAATCCCCCATGGGACGCCTGAGGGAGGGATTCAGGGGTTTAGTGGAAATCTGAGAAACATTCCTGTGGGACAGGAAAGCCTGAGGTCACTTTACTTAACTATAAGGTGTGGAGCCTCCTAGGAAACCCTCCTTGATGCCTCAGGGGTTGGAGCTGGCAGCCCCTGGCACAACCCAGGGTTGCAGGTGGCTGCTGTGACATCTGGGATCTGCAGGGATCCTTGTGGGAGCCTCTCCTCGGGGACAGCTGATGACTGTGACTGCTGGAGTGAGATGTCACCTCCAGCCACACCTGGAGCCTGCTGGGTGGAAGGGTTTGGTCCCAAGGTTTTCATTCCCTGTGCACTGGTTGTGCTGAGAGTGGGTGGGGAGCAGCCACGAGGCTCTGCTGGGCATCAGTAACCACAGCCACAAATTATTATCAGGGGAAGCAGTAGCCACGAGCCCGAGGTGGGCAGCAGGGTCACCCAGGATGGGCAGCAGGGTCACCCAGGATGGGCAGCAGGGTCATCCAGCTGTCACCGAAGTGGTGGTGGTGGGCTTCCTCCCAGCCTGGCTCTGGAGCAGCAGCGAGTTCCAGGATGCCCAGGGATGTCCAAGGGATGTCCAGGGATGCCCAGAGATGTCCAAGGAAGGCTCAGGGATACCCGGGGATGTACAGGGATGCCCAGAGATGCCCAGGGATGCCCGGGGATGCCCAGGGATGTACAGGGATGGCCAGGGATGCCCAGGGATGCCCAGGGACGTCCAAGGGATGCCCAGGGATGCCCAGAGATGTCCAAGGAATGCACAGGGATGCCCGGGGATGTACAGGGATGCACAGGGATGCCCAGGGATGTACAGGGATGCCCAGAGATGTCCAAGAGATGCCCAGGGATGCCCAGGGATGGCCAGGGATGCCCAGAGATGCCCAAAGGAGGCCCAGGGATGCCCAGGGATGTCCAAGGGATGTCCAGGGATGTACAGAGATGCCCAGGGGATGCCCAGGGATGCCCAGGGATGCCCAGGGATGTACAGGGATGCCCAGAGATGTCCAAGAGATGCCCAGGGATGCCCAGGGATGTACAGGGATGCCCAGGGATGCGCAGAGATGTCCAAAGGATGCCCAGGGATGCCCAGGGATGTACAGGGATGCACAGGGATGCACAAAGATGCCCAGCCTCCCCTGCCCTGGCGGCTCTGGGTGACAGCGGCTGAGCCGCAGTGGCACCTGATGGGACAGGAAAAGGAGCTGGCCTGGTGTGCTGAGGGCGCAGGAGCTGCTCCTCCTGCTGAATCCCATCCCAAAGCATCCCTCAGCCCCAGCACCTCCAGGGCTGGGGAGGGTTAAATCCCAGTTCGGAGCCCATCCCTCCAGCTCGGCTGTGCTGGAACCAGCTGGGACCGGGGCTGTGGCAGGGACCGGGCATCCCCTGCTCCCGGCTGGGAGGGACGGGGATGGCTGCAGGAGGGGCTGTGCAGCCCGGGAGAACCAGTTCCTCCAGGATGTACGAATCCTGCTTGTCCCCCCTCCCAGCACCTGGGGCTGGGCAGGTCCGGGGGGCAGCAGGAGGAGTTTGGGGTCCCTGTCAGGTCAGAGGGTGCCGGTCCCTCTCCAAGTGCTCGGGCAAGGCTGGCTCTGCCCGGAGATGACGGGCAAAGGTGGCTCTGGAGGCAGCAGGCGCAGCCCAGCCCTTGCCCGGACTCTCCATTTGATGAAATTCCTGGCTGCGGGCTGTGTCCTTCCCGGATGTGTGGGTCTGGCCGTGGCTGGCACGCTGCCCTGGCGAGGGCTGGCTTGGCCCGGGGCAGAGGGCACTCGCTGCAGAGATAGCACCGCTGCTTATCTCGGTGATAAGGCTCCTGAGCTCCTGACACGAGCTCCCAGAGTCCTAGGAACCTGCAAAAATCTCGGAGATCCTCTCGACATGGTTTTATATTTGTAGGGAAATTAATTAATTAATTAATGTCTCGCTGCCTCGTTGATTGCAAATGCGGCAGAGCCAACAGTGCCTGTATTTATCAAAGATGTTTTTTAAAAGCTTCCTTGCACTGGAGGGGTCTCTCCACATTGCCAGAGAAGGGCTAATGGTGCTGACGTTTGCCACTGATATTTTGTCTGAAATATCCCACAAGTGCTATCCCAAGTTCCAGTTCTCATCCCCCCTTGTGTAAGAGCTGCTCGTCCTACAACCAGAGGTCCCTGTTGACCCCACCACCCCTGCCAGGGGACAAACAGATTTGGGGAGGAAGGCAGCAGCTTTAATGAAACAGTCCCAGAGGGATGACACCAAACTGGTGTTCCCAGAACAGAACAACCCCCCTGGCACAGGCTCTGCTCTGCATCCCCTAGTGCCTGCTCAGTGAGCTTGGGGGCACCCCTTAGTGGGACAGCTCACTGATGGATGCTCTGGGCAATGGGGAGGAGGTTCCTGTCCTGTCCAGGGCAGGACTGGGGCACAAATGTGCCTCGGTTTCAAACCGCAGTCATTTCAGTGCTTTGAGGCTGTGGGTCCTGCCCAGCCCAGCTGTGGAGGGGAGTAGGGAACTTTCCTGCACTGGTTGGAAGACAGGATGGTGAGAGGGCTACAGAGAGCACCAGTTCCCTCCTCATGGCAGGGCCTGAGATGCCAGCCCTGCCACCAGCCTCACGCTCCAGGAACTGGAGACAGAGGAGAGCTGCTGGTTCCCCCCCAAACAGCAATTCCCACTCTGAACAACCCCCCTGAACCCCAGTGCCCCTGCTGTGGGGGCAAAGTGCTAAAACCAGGGACAGCAAGGACACCAAAGGCCTGATGTCTCCTGTAAAGTCCTGCCTGGCCCAGGCTGTGGTCTGGGCAGCAGGGCAGGTGAGTGTCCGAGTCCCTGAGTGCCAGCCCTGTCCTTCCAGCTGCTCTGCAGAGAAGAACCAAATTCCATCTCAGAGCAGATTCTCCCAGATGGGAAATCACAATGAAATAAATTCTGGTGAAGTTTTAAACAGTTGAGAGAGGTGCCTGTAAAATAAAGTGCTGAACAACCTCTTGGTTGTTATGTATTTGATAGGTGTTATATGTTTGAGAGGTGTTATATATTTGATAGGTGTTATATGTTTGAGAGGTGCTATAAATGCTTCCATCCTACACAGGTGTCTTCATGGTCAGCTGAACTCTGCACCAGGAACACAGGAGAATGGAGATGTGGGAGACCAGGAGGGTTTCTCTCCTTTCCCCTGAGGTTTGGATTTGGAGTGAGCCAGGGGTTTGTTCCCAGGCTGAGCCACCCCTGGTTTGGCAGCTCAAATGCTGAATCCTCTCCTGGCCTTTGCAGCTCTCCTCAGCTTCAGCAGCTCTTTGGACCGAGCTCTTCTGAGTATTTCCTGAAGTGCCCTTAGAGAGTGCCTGGGACCTTGGGTAAAACAGACCTGAGACCCCCAGCACTGGATTCTGCTTTGGGAACCCTCTGTCCTGTCTGATTTGTTGTCTGCCTCATCTATCACTGCACAGAGCAGGTCCCAGCCCGGGCACTCGGGCTGTCTGTCCAGGTGTGAGCCCTGCTGGACCATCACCCTCCTCCAGTGAGGTTGGCAGAGCTGGCAGCCGGTCCCTGTGGGTCGGTGGCCCCTGGTCAGGACAGTGGGAAGAGGCTCTGCGGCCACCAGGCTGCTCGTGCTGCGCCCTCTGAGCCAGCAGCGGGCAGGGGGTGAGAGCAAAGTGATTGCAGAGGATGCAAAAGGGGTGCCCATGCCTCAGGGGGGGTCCTGAGTGGCCGTGGCAGTGTCCCCAGCACAGCAGAGTGACACAGTTCCTGCTGTGCTCTCAGTGCTGCTTGTGCAAGAGCAGCACAGCAGAGTCCTCGTGTGGAGCTGCTCCTCTTCCTCTGCTCATTCCTGACATCCACGCTCGTGCTTCCCTCTCTCCCTGTAAACAGAGAGTGAAAGGAGCTGTGAATGCTTTAAAAGACCCTGATAATAGCTGAGAAAGTCAAGATCTTTCAATAAAGACGTGAAATCAGAACACTGGGACTCAGGGGACCATTTCCCACCAGACAGATCCCAGACAGAAGCACCAGCAGACTCCTGGGAGCATAAGGCATGCCCAGGATGCCCAGGAATATTCAGGATCAGCCCAGCTCAAGGTACAAGTGAGGCTGGTAACATTTGGGCACAAAAGGAGGATTTTTCCTTCCCTGGAAGATTCAGACTCAGGAGCAAACACCCAGCTCTGCTGGGGCTGATATTCCCCTGGTCCCGGTGCTCAGTGAGGGATCCATGGCAGCGATGCCATCCAAGGGAAGAGTGGGAGGGAGCCCAGACTGCTGAGAACAGGTCCAGGTCATGAGAGGGGACTCTTGGAGTCACCCCACAGCGTTTTGGGGTTGCAGTATCAGGGCAGGAAGCCCTGGAGGCTGCTGAGCTTTGGGGCACTGGTGTCAGTGGGGTGACTGGGGGAGCACAGACTGGTCAGGGAGCAGAGGGAGCTGCTGGTTCCCAGTGCCCACATGGGCTCTGTGCCATGGCCACAGGGCTGTGCCAAGCCCAAGGATCTGGAACAACCCCCAGCATGGAGCAAACAGAGCGAGCATAAAACCACAAAAACCCAGAGGGAAAGATAAGCCCTTGAGTCAATATCTCACTGGGCCTGGGCCAGTGCTCCCAGTGCTGCCCAGCACCGAGGGACGGGAACCCATGGGTGCTTCACCCACTCCTGTCCTGCCACTGGGCCTGTCAGGAGTGGGCTCTGCTCCAGCCTGAGGGATCTGGGGACAGCAGAAGAGGGAGGGACCTGTGTCCCTGGGGTGGAAAGGACATCTGAGACCATCAGAGCTGATGCTCTGGGGGTGCTGGGGTGTGCAGAGTGGGACAGAGGGGCAGGAGAAATCCCACGGCCCCTGCCATGAGCACACACAGCTGGGAGGTTTTCCCTCTCTTCCTGTGCCTGGCTGGTTGCTCCTGCCTGTGCATGAGGGACATTGAAGTCACCACGTCCTGCCTGTCCCTGTGTCACTCTGTGCCAGCCTGCAAGAGGTGGAGGATGCTGAAGGCACCCTGCACACAAATACAGAGACGTGTCTGGGTTTGATTTGTGCACCCTGTGCCCACATTCACCCTGCTGGGGAATGGCCCAGGTGAGCTGGGTGACTGTCACAGACCACGGGTGGATCAGAGAGGGGAAATGTGTGAGCAGGGGCATGCAGGATGCTGGGGTCTGGTTCCCCAGGGTGTGGTGGTGCACTGGGAACCTCTGCTCCTCCATGGGACTGGGTACAGACTCCTGAACGCACCCCAGGAGGTCCAGGCACAGGGCTGACAGCGCTTTCCTGTGTGGGAATCACCCTCCACCCCTCACCATCCCCAAACCATCCCCTGGCCATGCTGGTGAAGTGCATGGGACCATCCAGTCCCAGGTGCTGGCAGCGACTTTGCCCCCAAAATCTCCCGTCAGGAGTGTCTGTCCCACTAGCCCGGGAGGCAGGAGGGACCCGCGGGGACAGGGACCTCGGCCAGGTCCCGTGGGGTTCCCTGGATGTTGTCCCTGAGCGCCACACCCAGGCACGCACCCAGCGAGGGACAGACCTTGAATGGTGACAAAGCCCTCGGCCAGGTTTTACGGGCTGGGTTTGCAGGCTCAGCACCGGCAATGAAAAATCCCCGAGCAAATAAAGGAGGGTGTGGGCTGCTGCTGCCCTTCCTTCTCTGCAGCTGCAGGGCCCGACTGATGCTTGTCACAGGTTCTTATCCTGAGGCACATCAAGGAAATTGCTGAAGGACCCAGTCCCGAGGGCACGGGGGTGGAAAACACCCTGAGACCTGGTGAGGGTAAAGCTGAACTCCTGGCCTGGGCACCCTGGCGAGTGCAGGGCTGTAAAACACCGTGACCCACAGGGCAGCTGCCACTCACAGGGCAGAGCCAGGGAAACCTCGGGTCTGTCTCTTGTGGTCGCTGCCAACAGGAGAGGAAATCAAGGGAAAAATAAGTAAATGATAAAAAAGAATCTCACTGGTTGTGAGAGGCTTTATTGAGGACTGTGCAGGGCAATGTCCCTGTTGTGGCTCACAGAGGGGGACACGTCACTGGCAGTGTTGCTGCCTGGGGCACTGGCCTGGCTGAGATGCCAACAGGGAGCAGAGCTCTGACACCCACCCCCGTGTCCGTGGGGACATCTCCCCCATCTCTGCCTCCTCTTTGCCTCATTCTCTATTAAAACCCATCCTTCCTTGGCTGGTTCTGGGTGTGGGTGCACAGCTGGCTGCTGGCTGGGGCACCCTCCTGCTGTCAGCTCCCTCTGCCACGTGCAGCTCCAAGCACTGTGGGGCTGCTCCTCATTTACCTCGGGCTAATTGGCTCCCCCGTCCTGGCCAGCACAGGAGGAACATCCCTGGGATGCTGGCAGCCAGGAGGACACCATCCCTGCTCTCCAACCCTCAGACATCTCCAGCTCCCCCAAGCTGTGGTGTTGCTGCTCTCACATTCGGCCAAAACGGAGCCCTCTGAGCTTCCCAGGTCAGCACCAGCCCCTGCAGGAACTGCTGATGCTCTGTGGTCCCTCCTGCTGCAGGACCAGGCTGCAGAGACCAGGCATTACCTGATCTTTCTGCCCCTTGGGTGGCTGCCAAACCAGGCAGGCACGTTCTAGAGAAGCCCGAGATTAAGAAGGCCTAATCTCAGAGCCAATGTTCAAACACAGCACTTTGTACCGGTTTCTGTGTGCTCAGCATTTGTCACTGGGCTCTTACAGCGCATCAGAGCAGTGCCTTGGTGACACAACTTTCACTTGGGTTTCACTGCTCTCCACTGCTTGGCTGGAAAAACATTCCCTGTTGGGAAAACCCTCCTGGCAGCGCCCAGGGTGTGATGGGGTACATGGGAGCAGCTGGGTTTGCTCCCTCACGCCTCACACAGAGGTTCTGGTGCTAAAGCACAGCCTGGATTATCCTGATTGACTTTCCCTGTTTGCCCAGGGTGGACAGCCAGGGCTGGCTCGTGCTCCCCGTCCCTCTGCTACATGAAGCTGTCACGACAGAGCAGCAGCTCTCCAGGACCCTCCTCTCCCAGCACCATCTGATGGGAAGCACTGAGGAATTACACCTCAGACAACAGCCCCCTCCAAACTCCACCAAAACCCCCTCCCAAAATCTGTTCATCTCAGCAAAACCAACTTCCCGTCCACGGTTACTCCATTCCAGAGCATTTAAAATCTAATCTTACTCCTGAGAGCGCCTGTCACCAGCAGGGAGCTCCGGCTGCCCCGCCAGGACCTCTGCATTCCCCCACACCAGCCAAGCATCCCTGTGCACGCTGAGCTCTGGGTACCTTTCCCCTGAGGGTCCATCTGGCCGCTCGATGCTGTGAGGACCTGCAGGCCCTTCCCTTCCGTCTCTTTTGGGTGCTCTTCACCAGCTGAGGGATGCTTTGGACCTTCCCAGCCGCTCCTCCGAGGGCGTCCCCGCCGTGGCTCTGCGGCTCAGCTGCACCCCAGCTCCCGCAGGGGCACCTCGATGTTGAAGGTGTACCAGAAGACCCAGAAGACGAGGCTGAAGGCCAGCAGCAGGGCCCCCAGGTAGACGAAGAAGTCCCAGGAGCTGATGGGAACCAAGAGGCCCAGGAGGAGGATGAGGAGCCCCAGGGCGTCGCAGAGCAGGGCCAGGAGGGCGATGGCAGCGCAGCGGCCCAGCAGCCCCCGCAGGCCCATGGCGCGGCCCCCAGCCCCTCAGGGCGGCGGGGGGAGCAGCATCCCTGCGCTGCCTCCCGTGCCTCTGCGCCGGGCTGCCAAGAGGAAGTGCAAATGTCTCAACACACCTTGCAGAACAATCGGGAGGCAGCACACGATAGGGCTTTAACCGTTTCATGGCCCTGCCTCTGCCTGGCCTGCAGCACATCCCAGAGGAATTCTGTGTGAGCCCACCCCGGGATGCTCTGTGGTCATCCAGGGGTGGCTGCTTCACATCCAGTCTGTCCCAAAGGTACAAATCTGCCCCTGCCCCAGCCCACAGCCCTGGATTTGAGACCAGGGCACTTTGTGTCACTTTTGGGCAGCATCCACCCAGGGAAGTCCGCAGGACATTGGCTCTGACATCCCAGAGACAACCTGGAATTATCCTGCTATTCCCCTCTCCTTATAGGTAATCTGAGGCACAGGGATTTCTCCAGAATGCCAAAAATACATCACGCCTGCCACCCCTCCAAAGAGCAGGTCTTGCTGGAGAGCCACCCATCAGATCTCCTGTGCCATTGCCCATCCTGAAAACTGGACACCAGGAAGCCAGTGAGGAACCCCCAAATCAGCCAAAATTCCCCAGAGCTCCTGGCTGGTCTCTGAGCAGTCAGTGTGACTTTTTGGGGAACGGGTATGTGCTGCTTTCTGCTCCCAGCTTATGGTGTGACACTGGGAACATCTTTCCTGTCCTTCCTCTCTGGCCTGTGCATCCGTGGCAACCTGGGGAAGATTGTGGGAGGTGAAGAATCTGGTCCTGCCTCCCAATCTTATCCCAACCTTATCCCTCCTGCTGCTCCCAAACACACACAGACAGCCCTGAGCAAACCCTCTGTTCCCTGGGCAGCAGCTCCTTCCCCTGGGCAGCAGGACAAAACTGTCCCTTCCACTGTGTCCCTGTGCCCAACATTCAGTGTGGAAACAAGAAAAGGTTTTTAGGGTTTCTGACTCACTGTGGGCACTGAGAGTCCCCTGAATGTTTTACTCTCATCGCTGCTCGCTAAGGACAGGGAAGGCTGCTGGGTTTTGGGGAGGGATGGGCAAGCACAGCTCATCCTGCTGGGATCTCATCTGCTCCCCAAGGTGGGAGGAAGCACCGGCAGCATTTCAGGGTGCAGGATGGACTGGCAGCCTGGGTGTTATCCAGGCTCAGGCATGGAGCCAGCATTCCAGCATCCCAGTGGGAATCTGGGCCATCAGCCCCTGTGCCTCACAAGCCTGAGGCTGTGTTTCCAGGAAGGAGTGCTGGAAGGTCTCAGGGGAATGTAGAGATGTGATCACAGGCACCAGTGGTCACCTGCTTCCTCCCACACCTGAATAATTGATCCCAGCGGCTGCAGAAACCTGATTGCACCAAGGGTGAGCCCAGTGAGTGTGACTGAGATCATGGGATCATGGAATGGGTTGGGTTGGAAGGGACTTTAAAGATCAATTCCCACCCCCTGCCCAGGGCAGGGACACCTTCCACTGTCCCAGGCTGCTCCAAGCCCCATCCAGCCTGGCCTTGGACACTGCCAGGGACCCAGGGGCAGCCACAGCTTCTCTGGGCACCCTGTGCCAGGGCCTCCTCACCCTCACATGGAAGGAATTCCTTCCCAATATCCCATCCATCCCTGCCCTCTGAGTTTGAAGCCATTCCCTGTATCCTGTCACTCTAGTACCTAAAGAGGTTCAAAGAGGGCTTTGGACAAGGCAGGCCTTGTCCAAAGCCCTCTTTGAACCTCTTTAGGTACTAAACATCCTCAGAGAGGGGTCTGGCCCAGGGGTGTGCACATCTCTGGGCAGGTTTGGGGCTGTGGAAGCCCAGGAATGAGGCAGCTCAGACACCTGGAGGAGGGCGTTCTCCACGCCGAGCCTGCCGGGCGGGTTTGCTGGGTGACCTTTGAGATGCAGGGGGAATATTTCCTCTTTGAGCTGCTCTGCAGAGATAATGACTTTTGTAATGGATTTCCTGTTCTTTTTATAGCACAGGGGAAGCTGGCTGATCGCATCTGAGCTTTAGTGAGACATAATTCTGTTATGGATAACCTGATCTTTTCTCTAAACGTGTTTTCCTTTGGTCTGATCCAAAGCATCACAGCGGGATTCAGACAGGCTTCAGTGGGAGCGAAGAGGAGTGGCAGGGAGCAGCCAAACAGGGATTTGGAGGTGCATGGGAATGGCCCAAAGGTGTTGTCACGGGGGTGGAAAACACCCTGAGCAAAGGTCTGATCAAAGGTCCCTCTAGCCCAGTCCTGCCCCAGCAATGGCAGGAGGAGACAGCACATGAGCCCAGCCCTCCTGGAATCTGCTCCTCCTGGACTTCTCCAGCATCCACCACTGGTATGTTGTGGAATTCAGAGGGCACATTCCTCTGTCTTGCTTCTACTGGCTCTTTTTTTTAATCTGTTGTGCATAAATCCCTTTAAACCCACAGATGCTCCCTGTCTCTGCAGCCCCCCACATCCCAAGGAGGTGGAGGTTCACCGGTGCCACAACACACAGGCAGAAATTCATTTTCCAGCAGCCCTGTGGGGTTTTGCTGGGCCACAGCAGGGCATGAATTTAATGACAGCTCCTAAAGAAACCCTTGTGAAGAGCCTTCAGGTTACCCTGCATCTCTCTTTCCCTAAGTTGCTCCAGCTCACTTCAAAAAAAAGGATGCACTTCCCAGTGCTGAAAGACCCAATGCAAAACCCCCCACCCTCCCAGGCAGTGACCAGGCATTTATACCCCGTGCTACCAAGGGGGAGTTCCCACTTCGTTCCTGGATTCCACCTGCAGTTATCCCCCAGGTGTAAATCTGACTTTCCCCTCAGTTATCCCCCAAGTGTAAATCTGACTTTCCCCATAGTTATCCCCCAGGTGTAAATCTGACTTTCCCCTCAGTTATCCCCCAGGTGTAAATCTGACTTTCCCTTAACATTCCTGTCCCTTTGCCTCCCTGTCCCACCACAGATCTGGGCAGCAAAAAGTGAGCTCCACCTGATAAATCCTCTCCTCACCAGGCTCTGCTGCTCCTTGGGCTGTTTCCTTTCCCTGGGCAGGCTCCATCCTCTTGCCAGGCCCCTTCCTGAGCTGCTGCTGACCCCTGGACAGAGGTGTTCACTCAGCCCCTCACCCAGCACCCAAACCAGCCCCAGCCCCACTCCCTGTCCTGTCCTCCCCCTCCCCTTCCCAGTGGGTGCCACACTATCCCCAAACTTTGCCAGCACACCCTCCCCACACGGCAGAGATGTGACACCAGTGCAGCCACGTCCAAGTCCCTTGGGAACGTTTTCCTTTAATGAAACCTCATATTCTTGTTATAAATGACCAGTCTGGAATTCAATTCAATTCTTGGTCTCAGTGACTACTTATCACATTAACATTTCACCGACTGTTTCCTTCTCCCTGGCCGTGAGACGTGTGCAGCAGGAGCTCCCTCTCTCCATTTGGCAGTTCCAGTCCTCCTGGAGCATCCCCTTGCCCAGGCAGCCCTGGCTGAGCACAGCTCTTTGCATTTCCAGGTGCCTCCTCCATCCTGGGTAGCTCTGGGCCTCCCACCTGTGCCCAGATCTGCAGCCAGGTGGGACCTGGGGCTGCTCTTCACATTGCTCCCTGATTTCCCATCACGAATCCCGGTGTCCATCCTCTCTCTGGCTGCAGCTGCCCCGAGCAGGAGTTTTGGGTGAGCATCCCCTGCCCGTGGCAGCTGAAGGAGCAGAGGCTGGTGCCCTGTGCCAGGGCAGGGTTGCAAACAGCAGCAGAGCGTGGCATGGCACGAGGGATGGCTCAGGAACAAACAGCTTTGCTGGGACCTGTGCCAGATCTTGTCCAGCCCCGTCACCAACCTGGCACTGGCTGGCCAGGGATGCCTGCAGCAGTCAGGAAACAAAGTTCAGGGCCTGGGGTAAAGGGACTTGTGTGCTCAAATGCCCTTTATCCAGCTGTGCCAGCTGCCAGGATGGGATGTGCCACCTCAAGCTCTGCCCACATGGGTGGAGGGGATGTCCAGGCAGCCCTGGGCACAGACTGGGGGTGGCCTGGCATCAGTGCCAAGGTGAGCCCCAGCTCCTGGTCAGCCAGGCTGTGGAAACACAAATGCTTCAGGTCTCAGGCATCTTGGACCGTATTTTCAGGCAGAAATGTTGGTGTGGCACCAGTTTCAGAGATGAGGGAGTTCAAGCAGAGATGGCCAGGAGGAGGTTGGGCGTTTCCTGGGAGGGAATCAACTCTCAGCCCCGAGCACAGTTCCCACAGCTCAGACCATTCCCAGACACATTTCCTTTGTCCCTGCCCTGCCAGGTGCCTGGAGCAGCAGGGTCTGTGCTGCCCACCTGCAGGATCTGTGCTCTCTGTAGGGTCTGTGCCCCTCTACTTCTGCTGTGTCTCCTGATGCTGTGCAGAGCCTCCAGCCTGTCTGGAAAATTAGGGAGCTTGAAGGAATTGTGGCTCCAATCAGATGGCTCCTCTCTGCAGATGGATCCTGCAGAACCTCCTGGGGGAGCTGGGTTCCTTTGGGGTTTTGCTTCAGCCCAGGTTCTTTTGGGACTTTTCTTTACCCAGTGTGTGCTGTTGGGTCACTCTTTGGACAGGGAGGTGATGCAGAGACCTTGGACCTGCCTTGCTGGGCTCAGCTGAAAAATCCTGCTCCTTTTTTTCCTGGGATGACTTGGATGAAATACAAAGTTCATTTTCACACTGGAGACCATATAGGGAAGAGATTGACTGGGATGAAATCCTCTGGGGAGTACAAGAACGTGTTTGTTTTCATGGCTGATCAACACGGGTTGCTGGAGGGGAGGGGAGCCCTCTCGGGAAGGTCCTGGCTGCCCTCAGCGGTTGCAGAAGAAGGACTTGAGGCTCTGTAGGAACTGTGACTTCTGCCTCTGCTTCTGCTTCTTGCGGATGATGGGGATCCAGACCAGGCCACAGACCAGGAGCATCAGTCCCAGGGACAGGAAAGCCGGGCCACACATTTTGTAAACGTCTTTGTTCTTGGTCAGGAAGCAGGACAGGCTGGTGATGACCATCCCGAAGAGGAAGATGGCAGCTCCCACGGACACCACGATGACGGGTTTGTGGTAAATGTCCCACTTGCTCCTGGAGGCGCTGGTCCACATGGACTCGCTGCGGGAGCTCATGCACAGGGTGCTGCCCGTGTTACTGGTGATCAGCTCCTTGGACTGTGGGGACTTCTCGCTCCCGTCAGGGCTCTTGGGCGGGATTTCCATGGTGGTGGGATCGGAGGAGGAGACCTGGGATGGACAAAAGAGAAAGCAGAGCAGGGCAAGCGATGGAGGATGGAGGGTGCTTCCCTTTGGTCATCAGAGAGTGCAGCTCAAGGGGAGGTGGAGAAGGTTTTGGGGGCCATTGCAGGGAAAGGAGAGCATCTCACCCATAAAATGGTGGAACAGGCAATGGGAGGCTGGGCAGGAGGTGTCTGTGGAGTTCCACTGCCCACCCATGGATAGTGGGATTCCTGAAGTCCCTGTCCCTACACCTTCCAGCTCCCACGGTGTGGAGTGACCAGATATCCATTGAACCCCCCACCCTGAACCTCCCAGGGCTCTGGGCTGCTTTTGGGGGGTGCTGCAAGCAGGGCTGGGGGTGCTGGCTGTGTCCTTGGCCCTGCTTTCCCTCCCAGATCCCAAATTACATCCCCACACCTTGTGACATGGTCATGTGTCCCTGTGCCAGGGGAGGCCTGTGGCTCAGCAGGTGTGCAGGGGGCGACCCAGATCCCGTCAGCCCCAGCTCTTTTCCCGGTGCTGCTGATCCATGTGGGAGCAAGTTCCACGTCAGGGCAGCCCCGCTGAGGCTGCAAGGCTGGCACAGCTCCAGAGGCTGGAGGAAACCTGCCCGGAGCTGGGCCCTGCTGGGCTCAGTGCCCACCCAGGGATGCTGAAGGCTGGGTGCCAGCCAGCACCTCCCTCACTCCTTCACCTGTGTCCCTGCCAAGCTTTGTGGTTACTCCGAGAAGAGACAGATGTAATTTTATAATTTAGTCCCCCCAGCAGAGGCACTGTTGCAGAGCTGGTGGTGTTGACATCTTTAGGGATGTTTCAGGTTTGCCAGGCTTGGGCAAACAAGCACAAAACAAAAGCCAAGAGCAGTGGACAGGATTTGCATCCCTCCTGTCTGGAGCTCTCACTGCTCTCTGTTGAAACAGGAAGAACAGGGGCAGGGCAAAGGACACTTTTCTGATATAGAAACACAGAATTCCAGAATCCTTTAGGTTGGAAAAGCCCTCCCAGACCATCGAGTCCAAACTGTGCCCGATCCCCACCTTCTCCCCAGCCCAGAGCCACGGCCAGGAATTCCTTGGACACCACCAGGGATGGGGACTCCAACCCTCCCGGGGCAGCCCCTGCCAAGGCCTGAGCCCCCTTTCCATGGAGAAATTCCTGCTGATGTCCACCCTGAGCCTCCCCTGGCCCAGCCTGAGGCTGTTCTCTCTCCTCCTGTCCACTGAGGCTCTGCATGGGCACAACCTTTGCTCTCCTCCCACCTACACAACCTGCCCTGGGATCAGCCCAGTCCCCCAAAACTCCACCAGTTGCAGCTTTGCAGGGAAGTGCCCAAATCCTGAGTAATTCCAGGTGCCACCTGCCCACCAGCTGCTTGGCTCGGAGAATTGCTGCCTTGTGATCCCCCTCTTCCCATGCAAACCAGACTTCCTGAAATTTCATCCTGGCATTCCTTGTCTTTTCCTCATAACGTCCATCATGGAGAGGTTTTATGATCGAGCCACTGTCTAATTTTAATTTGGCTTTGTAGTTGGAAATTTGCTTTACCCTCTGGAATAATCCCACACCTCAGCAGTCTAAAACCCGATGTGCTGTTCCATGTTTTAGGCATCCCACTCCCTGCTTCCCTGAGTGCTGCCATCCTGATTCTGCATCCCAGGGCAGCAGCTCTGCAAGGCACCCTCCAGTCTGTGTGCAGAGCACTAATGTCAGGCTGCTGCAGAAACCATCAGCTGCCTTTCAGCTGTGCATTTCCACTAGAGAGGATTTATTCCCCCTTTTATTTCCTGGCAGAACCACCCCTCTCACCACAATTCCCAGACCCCGCTCATTTTCCCAGCACTTCCTGGCAGAGCCTGGCTTTCGGTCACACTTTTGCCTGCTGTTGGCTAATGAAGGATTTCACTCCCTGCCAGTGCCTGGAGTTGTCTGGGAGCACTGGGAGAGCTAATGCAGCTCCAGCTCTGCTCTGCCCCTGCTCCATCCCTCGTCCCTCGCGGCTGTGCTCGGATGCGCTGGATGCACGGAGCAGCCTGGCAGGAGAGTGCTATCGGATTTCTCCCAGTTTTTTTAACCGTTGTTGTTGGAAGCAGACAATCAGCAGATGACTCTTTGCTGTCTCGAAAATGCCTCCAGAGCACGCCTCACATTTCACATCTGGTGGCTCTGCTGCCCTTCTGAAACCCTGGGCAGCTCTCGCTGCTGGGGTCTCTCCTTCCCCTCTCCATAAGGGAGACCCTCCTGGGATTGTTTCTCTTCCCTTTGTTCTTCCAGTGCTTTGTGTGGGGATGTTTGGTTTCTGAACTGGGAAATCTTGAGGGTCTCCTTGCAGGGGAGCCAAGAGCCAAAGCACAGCACACCCTTGGGGATCCTGGATCTGGGGCTCCAGCCCCACATCCCTCTGGGAATCAGTGGTCACAGAAGAGGAAATTTTGAGGAAAACCCCAAAGTGAGCTCTGCTCTGCATGGCACCAGTGCCCCACACTGGTGGGGCTGGGTGGGTGGCAGCTCTAGTCACCTGCACACAGGTGTGCACACACTTCCCCACCTGGCTGGGTGACTTCGAGGTCCTGCACCACAGACAGGGACCCCCAGGCCCTTCCCATGGCCCCACGGCTCTCTGGGGCTTCCAGTGGCCTCTGGATGGCTTGTGATGGCAAAGAGCAGCACCAGTGCTCTGCAAAGCCTTGGGGTGAGACCCAGAGGGTTGGTTTGTCTTTCAGCCAGAAGATGTGTCCAGCCTGCCACCCCAACGGGCAGCAAATCCTCACTGGGTCTCAGCTGGGAGGAACCCAAAACCCTGGGGAATGGAGGAAAAGATTTTCCTGTTGCTCTGGAGTGTCTCAACTGAACTTTTTAATCAGTCCTGATGTTTAAGCTCAGCCCACGACCCCCCAGATGACAGCAGTGGGTCTGTGTGTGCCAGGAGAAGAGGTTTGCTGCTCTGGAGGATCTGTGTGGCCATGGAATGGGAAGGGATGAGGCCGCTGCACTCACGGGCGTGCACAGACTCAGCAGAAACTTTTTCTTGGATGTTGGTGCTGGCCAAATTTAATCAAGAGCGGCTCTCAGTCAGTTCCCACATGCACATTCAGTGACCCAGCATGCCCGAGGTCCCCAAGAAACCCAGTCAGCTGGGGACTGGGGCTGCTTCCCAGTGGGGACCTGTCCTGCCTCAGCTGCCCCGGGAAGAGCAGCCCCACAGCCCCTGCCTCGGGCACCTGCACAGGGGGAGACAGCACCCAAAGCCCCGAGGGACCGAGTGCTGAGCCCACTCACCATCCCGTGCCTCTGCTGTCCCCGCTGGCACTGGGGCGTGGTGGCTGCAGGTGGCTGGTGGCACTCACGGTCCCCTGACCACGCCACGGAGTGACCCCAAAGCCAGCTCCTGCGGGCACAAGAGCAGCAGCTGAGAGCAGCTCCAGCTCTGTGCCAGCCCCAGCAGGGCTGGGTTCTGCTGGGCTGAGCCCTGAGAGGTGACAGGGAGTTTGTGGGGTGCCCTAAAGCCCCATTCCTGTCCCCATGCCCCTGCTCAGAGCGGGCTGGCCATGGCTCCGTGGGCAGCTGTCCCTGCAGACCCTGCAGCATGTCAGGGGATGTCACCTCACCTACAACCCCTACACGGTGTCAGATGTGACCTGAGACAGACCCAGTGTCCCTTTGCTGGTGGAGTGGAGCTGGGCTGGGCCCTGCATCCCTCGGGAGCAGCTTCCCAGCCCTGCCGGAGCCTGGGCGGTCCCAGAGCACACCCAGGGACCTGCTGGGCGAAGAACACCTGCAAGTCCCTTGTGGGGCTCAGCCAGAGGATGACCCCCAGCCCTGCCATGCTGTATCCCCTCTCCCTTTCCAACAGCCCCAGAGCCAAACCCATGGAATCCCATCCTACTTACGTGGTGAGCAGAGAGGGATGGCTGCAGCCGGAGGCCCCTTCTCCAGAGCCAGGCTCATCCCAAGCCCCACATCCCTCTGGGTGTTGTCTACTGGGCTCTGTTGAGTCTAATAAACAATGGAGCATCCCAGCTCCGATGATCTCACCAGCCTATCAGGATATTGTTTAACTCCTTGTGTCCCTGCCCCGGCTCCTGGGCAGCGTGCCTGCAAGGGTTGGATAAAAGGCTGTGGTTTGGGAGGCAGGGCAGGGCCTGGAGCAGGAATCCAGCACTGGGGGGGTTGATGCTGATCCAGACTTGGATCATCAGCAAGTTCCTGAAACATCTCTGAAGTACAATTTCTGCCCTCTCAGAGCATGGAGTCGTAGCCAGCAACTGCAAAGTGCTTTGAAGCTCATCAGTGAAGCATTAGAGGGATGCAAGGTATTAGCAATTATCTATTAATTAACATCCTGAGTCCATTACAGGGAGGAGGATGGAAGAGAGGGGTGGTTCTGGAATAATGCTTCTTTCCAGGAACCCCCAGCCAAAGTTTAATCCCCTCTCACAGCAGTGTGGATCTGCCTGGTGCAGGGAAGGGATCCAGCAGTGCCACTGCTGCTGCCCAGGGCTGGGCTCCAGCTCTGGGACCTCCCTCCCCGAGGGACCCTCGCTGGGTTGGTGCAGTGAATAACCAAGTCTAAGCTGCACCACAGACCTGGCCAGAGCAGGATGGTGTGGGAAGAGGCTGTGGAGCTCTCCTGGGCATGTGCATGACCCACAAGGGTCAAGGCTGGGCACAGAGGCAGCACAAGGGGCTGAAAGGGGAAGGGGGGGTCCAGAGGGTCAGTATGAGGGGACACCACCTCACACAGGCGTGGGGAGCTCACAGGAAGACAAGAACCTGGCTGAGGTCCTTGCTCAGCTCTGGGCAGACCTGTGGCCAGCAGTGGTGGCCATGGGACAGGCTGTGGAGCTTTTGGGAAGGGGCAGCTGAGGCAGGAGGCTCCCAGCCCGGGGCAGGGGCAGAGGGCAGGGGTGGGATGAGCTCAGGCTCCCATCCCTGCTCTGTCCTCACCTGTGGATGAGTTATCTGAGCACAATGGCCCTTGACACAGAGGGGTGAACTCCCACTCCACTGCCCATCCATCTGGGAACCAGCAGCCAAAGGATTCAGGTGTTTTAGGGGTGTTTGGGGAGGATTTATTGGAACAGACATAAAGATTCTCTAGAACTGGGAGAGCTGAGTGGACGAGGTCCGTGGGGGGAAGTTTTTGTGCTGAAGGAGCAGTTGGCATAAAAACAGGGGAAGGTTTCATTTCAGCAGCAGCAGGATCTGCTTCTCATCCTGGTTCTGCACCATCCCCAGGCTGAGCTGAGCTGCTCCTGCCCTGCTGGGGCCCAGCCAGGCTGCCCCAGCACACGGCTCTGCTCATTCCAGCCCCCCAAACTTACCCCGTGCTCCCCGCAGTGTCCCTGTCTGTCCCAAGGACCACGCAGGGAGCAGGAAGGGTCGGGCGCTGTGGGACACGTCTGTGCCAAGGTCACCTGGGCATTCCCAGGGATGGCTCCTGTCCTCTGGGACTGGGGCGTGTCCCGTGTGCTGCCGCTTGTCCCGCGGGGACATCCGCGGGCTGGATGAGCGGGATGAAAGGGGGATCCCTCCCGGGATGAATGGGGAATCCCTCCCGGGATGGATGGGGGATCCCTCCGGGGATGAAAGGGGGATCCCTCCGGGGATGGATGGGGGATCCCTCCCCCGATGAAAGGGGGATCCCTGCCGGAATGAAAGGGGGATCCCTCCCGGTCCGTCCCTCGGGCAGGCGCTGGGGATGCATCCCCCGCCCCAGCCGTCCCGTGCCCCCTCACCGGGCAGGCTCAGCCCCCCGGAACCCTCCGTACCCCATCACCGCCTCTAGCCCCGCGTCCCTGCGGCCCTGTGCGATCCCTGCGGTCCCTGTGCGATCCCTGTGCGGTCCCTGTGCTGTCCCTGTGCGATCCCTGTGATCCCTGTGCGATCCCTGTGCGATGCATGTG
>VZTH01001077.1:0-50174 GCA_013397815.1 Aleadryas rufinucha | reverse complement strand
TTGCTTTCAAACCTGCACACTTTTTTTTAAAGGGAAGTCCCCTTTACAGCAGAAACTCTTTTGTTGCCATCATTATGTCACATCACAGCCATTTTTCAGAACCTATTTATACTGTTTAAAATAACTTCATTTTCTGAAATATACTTCATACTCTTCAACTATACTTTCGTTAGCCAGATGGTGACATATGGCCATGTATCTTCTTGCTCTTATGCTTGTAAATGCATAAACTACATATTTGCAGTGGTAAATTTTTTTACCAAAACAGGAAAGAGCATAGGGTTTCAGTATGTGCAGTGTGAGAAATCCTTTGATTAAGGTTGCAGTTTTGCATCTTTACAATAGACAGAGATTATTATATATTTAAAAGATATTTTAACATTATATGTATTAAAATTTGATGTATATATAATACTATGAATTAAAATAGAGATGAAGGTAAACATTCTTTTTGTGTTCCTTTTAGGATTTTTATTTGTTAAAAGTCTGACTAATCCATAAAATTTTTCTGTAAGATATAGCAATTATTATGTTTTACAATTTTTATTAAAAAGTTGTTCGGTGAGTAACATGCTGCTGGGACATGATTTTTCTTTCTAAAGCAGTCTGAACACTTCAGTCAACAGCATGTGTCTTCAGGAAGTTTGTGAGGCCCCTTTTTTGAACATCTTTTTATGTAGATAAGTCTTTAAACATTCTGTTTGAATTTAGATACATATTTCTGTAGTTGCTTAAATTAAAAGAGGCCCTGCGGAAAGGTTGGGACTAATTAGAGGATTGGACAATCACCAGACATGTGAAATTTAGCAAGGTCAAGTGTCGGGGATGGGACAAACCTGGATGTAGGCACAGACTAAGAAAGGGACCTGAGGGTCTTGGTCCATGGCAAGTTGAACACGAGTCAGCAGTGCCCTGGCAGCCAGGATGGCCAACTGTGTCCTGAGGGGCATCAGGCACAGCATCGCCAGCCGGGCAAGGGAGGGGATTGTCCCACTCTGCTCTGCTCTGCTCTGGGGCAGCCTCACCTCGAGTCCTGCATGCAATTTTGGGCGCCACAATATAGGAAAGACATTAAACTATTAGAGAGTGTCCAAAGGAGGGCCACGAGGATGGTGAAGGATCTGGAGAGGAAGCCGTATGAGGAGCAGCTGAGGTCACTCGTCTTGTTCAACCTGAAGGAAACCAAGAGGAGACCTCACTGGAGTGTACAGCTTCCTCACAGGGGGAAGTGGAGGGTCAGGCACTGATCTCTTCTCGGTGGTGACCAGTGACAGGACCTAAGGGAATGGCCTCAAGGTGTTTCAAGGAAGATTTAGATTGGATATTAGGAAAATTTACTTCCCCCGGAGGGTGGTTGAGCATGGAACAGCTCCCCAGGGAAGTGGTCACAGCACCAAGCCTGACAGAGTTCATGAAGCATTTGGACAACACTCTCAGGCACATGGTGTGACTCTTGGGATGGTTCTGTGCAGGGCCAGGAGTTGGACATGATGATCCTAATGGGTCCCTTCCAACTCAGCATAAGTCTGTGTGGGAAATAAGGAATCATTTTTTGGAGGAAATTAGAATCCTTTAAGCTAACAAAATGAAAACTGAGTCGGCATATGTTTGTTGTCTTCAGATAGAGGAAGGGCATGATCAGAGGGCTGGAGAACCTCTCCTATGCAGACAGGCTGAGAGAGGTGGTGGTTTTCAGCCTGGAGAAGAGAAGGCTCAGTGGAGACCTTAGAGCACTTTCCAGTACCTAAAACAGGCCCACAAGAGAGCCGGAGAGGAACTTTTTACAAGGGCATGTAGGGATAGGACAAGGGGAAATGACTTTAAACTCTAAGACGGTAGATTTATGTTGGATAATTACTCAGAGGGTGGTTGAGACATTTGAACAAGTTGCCAGAGAAGTTGTGGATCCATCACTGGAAGTGTTCAAGGCCAGGTTGGATGGGCCTTGGGCGACCTGGTCTTGTCAAAGGTGTTCTTACCCATGGCAGCAGGGTTGGAATGAGATAATCTTTAAAGGCTCTTCCAACCAATCCATTCTATGATTCTAAATGTATTCTGATTCTACATATGTAAATATATGTGGAATTTATATAATATACTATATAGTATATATAGAATATAGTAAATATATATTGTATAGTATAAATAGTTACTGTAAGTAGTATTTTTATACGTGCCAGCAAAGAAATTAATTGGCAAATGTTCAGACATGATACATATATAGTAAAATGTAGACTGAAAATTAAAAATTAAAAAAAGATCCCCGATGGTCTTAGCAATTGGCTTGTGGAATAACTTTTTAATGAGAGAGGTGGGAAAAAAAAAATCTAAGGCTTTTAAGATACAGTGTGATAGGTGGGATTAACATGATGCCGTGGCTGTGATGGGGAGGGGGACAAGTCCACTCATTCAGAATGTCCTTTTCCCCCCATGTTCCAGTGAAACTGTCAGGAGAAGGCATTCATTTTAAGACATGTAGATTTTCACAGCTGGCTAAAATCTTAGGAGTGTCTTTAATTTTTTACTAGTACTTCTTCCTGAGTCAGACCATCTTTGCCTTCTGAATGGGAAGTGTCCTGCTATTATACCTCAGGTAATGGTTGTGTAACTACTGTCTCTCATTTGGTTTAGATTAAGTCAATTTTTCTTTCTCATGGGATGAGGGATTTCACTATGCATCTCAGACATTTGAAATCACACACATAGTTTCTAAAAATCTCCTCGATTCAGCTTGTCACAGCTTGGATTCTCCAAGGATAGATCCTAGGTCTGATGTTATTTAATATGTTCATTATAATTTGGAAATCAGCAATAACATAGAGAAATAAAAATTTTCTGGTGAGATAAAATACTTTTGTTACAACTAAAGAAGACTTGTAGAAACTTCTGAGAGCTCTTCTGCAGTTGGGTGAACTGGTGACACCATGAAAAATAAAATTTGTTGTTGATGAAAGCAATGTAATTTATACTGTCAGGAATACTTGTAACAATATACTCTTCAGTAGTAAATCTAAATTAATTGTGATTGACTGAGAAAATGAACTGTTTACCATATGTGGATAACTTAATGAAAATCTTCACTGAGGAAACTGGGTAAAAAGAAATACCCCGAAAGTTACAATGTCACTTGAATAAGTCAGTAGTGTTCTAGAATTGATTATGGTATTTCTGGTTAGGTATGTCATATCTGAGAAAGGTTTAACAGTCACAGAGGGACCCTGAGACAGGAAACATACATGTCTGGAAAAGCTATATGGAAAAAAATAATTAAGACAGCTTAGAAAGGAGGTAAATCAGAATGTACAGTGAGTTATAAAGGAAGGTAAAAAAGATCAAGTCAAGGCATCTATTAACTGAAGTTGTAATACAAGAATGAAGGGTTATTCTGTTGAATTGAATAACACATTTAAACTATTTACATATTTTTAAATCTAAGGAATAGTTCCTTATACAGTACACTTGACAATTGACCTGTGCTGTAGCATGTCTGACTAAGAATTAAGAGTAAAAGGATTAGGCGTTTATGTGGACAGTAAAAATAGCTACTATTGTTAGGAAGAACATAAAAACTTTAGGAGATCTAAACCTTGGTACTCTAGGGAAATAGAAACCCTGTAACAGATGGAGGAAATCTGACTTTTGGGATTAGTTTCATGCGTTTATCAGAAACATTTGTCTGTTGTCATTCTGGAGGCTGGATACTGCTTAGCCATGTGGAAGATTGTTCTTATTCACAGAATCACAGAATCACAGAGTGGATCAGGTTGGAAGGGGCCACAGTGGTGGTCTGGTCCAACCTCCCCTCTCAAGCAGGGCCATCCTAGAGTACATGGCACAGGATTGCATCCAGGTGGTTCTTGAATCTCTCCAGTGGGGGAGACTCCACACCCTCTCTGGGCAGTCTGTTCCAGTGCTTGGTCACCTGCAGAGTAAAGAAGCTCCTCCTCATATTCAGGTGGAACTTCCTCATCATTCATTTGACAAATATACACATGGACACAGATAAAACAGTGGGCGAATTCAAAGGCCTTGACTTAATTGATCTCTCATATAATATATTATTTTCATGTGGCTCATATATCCATATCTGCAGGAACTGAATATTAAATTGGACCTGCTATCTCTTTTGAGCTCTCTTATTACATGAAGCCAAGTTCTTTAATAGTGTGCTGATGCTTGCACTGTCATTACAACACAAGGAAAGGGGAGTCTGTTGATCCATATTTAAGGAGTTGGGCAGAAAAAAACATGAAAGAAGAATTCGGGAGAAAGAAAGGAGTTTCAAGACTATTCCACATTGTTCTCTTAATTAAGACAAAGCTATCTGAGAATGATGAGGAGGATATTTTAGCTGGCATACAGAGGACATACTGGTTTATGGACTCCAGAAAGGACTGAGATTGTCTGCTGATGATATGATTATATTTTGATTGCACTGGAAAGCAACAGTACTAGAATGTCCATACAAAAATCAATTGAAATAATCAATGATAACGATCGATTTATAGGCATTTTTCACTGTTATCACAAGAAAAAAATAGTTTCTGTGACACAAAAATAAGCAGACAAACTTCACTTAAACTTGCTCAGCTAAATTGATATGTAATTATCACCTGTAAGGCAAAAAGAATCTCACTTGTGCTTAATTTTCAGTGGGAACCTGAAAATTGTGGCTGGGTTGTAGTAAGACGGATTCAGACTGCCTTAAAGCATTGGACTGTTAAATTGAAAAGGGGATCATGTAATAAACGACTGGTTAGAAGCTATTTCTAAGTCCTTCTCTTTGCGCTGCTTTTCCACAGGGGTAATTGCTCTCAGAGAGACCTTTGATTCCTTCACTAAGAGGTAAGTTCCACAGCTGGCTGTGCCTTTGACTTATTCCTGTTCTTTGTCTCAGCTCTTGCAGTATGTGCAGGGTCCTATGTTATTGCATCTGTTATTTAAAGTTTTAGAAAACAGAAGATGCAAATGGAATGGGTAGTGTTTTCTAAATGCATTGTCTGATTTAAAACCAGGAAACTTTATGTTCTTTAAGTGTATGCAACAGGATTCTGATAGTGTAAAGGAAGTATTTATAAGACTTCAGTATTTCAAATAGAAAAACAATCAGAAGAGTTTCCTCATATTTCAGAGTACAATTTATAGATTCTTTTCTTGTTAAAGCTCACTTGCTAGCCATTATCTCATATTTGGTTTTTTTTTTTTTTTTAAGTGTAGTGACTAGAAATAAGTGGATATCTCAGATTTGCAATCTAAGAAACTGTTCACACTGAGAAAAGCAACTATTCACATTAAAGTATGACAGTAAAAATAAATAAGTACAGGGATCAGGGCCATCATTATCTTATGATCTAGTACTTGGAATCTGCTCCTCTAAGCAGTCATCTGCTGCAACTCTTGCAAAAACTAAATAAATTTTCCATGTTTTATTTGACGTGGCAGAGATGCCATTTCCTGATAAAATAGTCAAGAAGTTAGAGAGTTCCGCTTTGAACCAAAAAATCCACATTTGTGACCTTCCTCAAAATCATTTTCCACTTACAGGCACAATGTTCTGGTCATAGAGATTTTACTGGAGATGTGCCTGTTCCTGCAGCCATTTCAAAAAAGACTAGGTGGCTGTGTTTTGTTGTATGCCTGGTTCTGCTAATGTTCGGTCTGCTATGATAGTGTCTGCCAGACCTAGCCTGGCATGTGGATTCATGTAGAGAAATGGGGTAATAAACTTAGCTCACAAACTTAGATGTCAATGTAAACGTAAATACATGAGCTAACGACTCTAGACTCTGTTTTTGGTCCAAGGAAGAAGTAGTTATTTTTAAGGTGCTATTCCATTTTAGATACCTCCTTTAGGATGAATCTGCCTTAAGAGCTATTGAATATGTTGACTAGATCTCCATCAATTGTCAAGCAGAGTGATTAACTTTAGTGCTGATGCTTAGTTTAGTTTAATGGACACTCCTCATAGATTCTGGATATGGGTTTAACTTAGGATACTCACACTGGAGTGGTTCTGGTCCTGTGGGAATGCTGGAGGTCCTAATGAAGTTCAGAGGGAAACAGGGAAGTGCCTACTGAGCTAAGGCACTAAGAATAGCCAGAGCTGAGGGAGTGCATTGGGGATTGTGGTTTTGGAATGAGGATTTAGTTAGGCATAATGACTGTCCTGCTGCTTGAGAGACAACACCTGATTGCACCACTGCACTAAACCTGGGTTGAAGGAAAGTAAAGCAGGCTAGTTCATCTACCACTGAGGCAATAAATTCCAGGTGAAGGACAGGAAGTAGCATAGAATGATAACTTCATAGGTTGCTTGGCTATGTATTAGCTACATCTGTTAGGTCAAAGTACTTTATTACATCTAGCTCTACATGATTTAAAACAATCAACCCTTTAATCTCAAAAAACATATGTAGAAAAGCATGGTCCTATGATTCTAGAAATGTGCAGGACATGAAGTAGAGGATATTACTCAAATGAGAATATTATTTTGTCCTTAAGATTTAGAAACATAGAATCGTTTAGTTTGGAAAAGACCTTTAAGATCAACAAGTCCAACTGTTAACCTAACACTGCCAAGCCCACCACTAAGCCAGGTCCCTAAGCACCACATCTTAAATACCTCCAGGACTGATGGCCCAAGCAGTTCCCTGGGCAGACTGTTCCAATGCTTGACAACCCTTTTGGTGAAGAAATATTTCCCAATATCCAATCTAAATCACCCCTGGCACATCTTGAAGCCATTTCCTCTTGCTGTATTGCTTGTTATGTTGAAGAAGAGACCAACCCCCACCTCGGTACACCCTCCTTTCAGGCAGTTGCAGAGAGCAGTAAGGTCCCCCTGAGTCTCCTCCTGGCTGAACTCCCTCAGCTGCTCCTCATCAAACTTGTGCTCCAGAGCCTTCACCAGCTTTGGTGCCCTCCTCTGGACTCACTCTAGCACCTCAATTTCTTCACCTCCCTCTTTCATGTAGGAGGGGCCCAGAACTGAACCCAGGATTCGAGGTGTGGCCTCACCAGTGCCGAGTACAGGGGAACGATCACTGCCCTGGTCCTGCTGGCCACTCTGTTGCTGATCCAGGCCAGGATGCCATTGGCCTCTTGGCCACCTGGGCCCTCACTGGCTCGTGTTCAGCTGCTGTTGACCAGCACCCCCAAGTCCTTTTCCAACTTGCATCTTTCCAGCCACTCTGTCCCCAGCCTGTAGCACTGCAGGGATTGTTGTGGTATTAGGAAAAGGCCAGGACCAGGCACAGGCATTTGGCATTGTTGAACCTCAGACCTCTGGCCTCTCCTCATCAATCCAGCCTGTCCAGATCCCCCTGCAGAGCCTTCCTGCCCTCCAGCAGATCAACACTCCCACCCAACTCAGTGTGTCTGCAAACTGACTGAGGGTGCCCTTGATCCCCTCATCTGGATCATTGATAAAGATATTAAACAGAACTGGTCCCAGCACTGAGCCCTGGGGAACAGCACTGGTGACTGGCCACCAGCTGGATGTAATTCCATTCACCAGCCCCCTCTGGGCCCGGCCATCCCAACAGTTTTATACCCAGCAAAGTGGTAACCCATCCAAGCCATGAGCAGCTAATTTCTCCACGAATTAATTAATTTAATTACACATAATTACTAATGAATAGTTTTAATTTTTAAAATGAGTTTTTCAGGTGACATTAGGCCAGCATTTGATAGATTTAAAAAATTAAGCCCTACTACAATTGTTTTCCAAATTCTAAATATTTAGATTGGTAAACTGAGAATCAAAGATAGTCATACTGTAAACCTATTGTGAAAAAGACAACATGCAGTTATCTTGGAGAGAAAGGGATTTGAATAAAAAAGCTCTTTTATGGGTCAGTAGCCTTTCAATACCTGTACACTTTGATTGTCTGTCATAATTACTGTTCAATGCAGAAAACACATTTTTAATTATCAGTAAGCCAAAGAATTCCATGCCCATCATTCCCTCAAGTCAGAGACTGACCCCTGAATACAGAGAGCTTTATGGAAACAAAGCTCACACCAACATTTGATGGCAGAATACATTGAAATCTAGACTAGTAACTGCAGCAAAGAAATAGACTGAGGGGCATAATCTACAGTGAAGTAATTGACCTGTTCTCTCTGCTTGTTGCTACAGATTACATTGCTTTTTAAATGAAATTTTTTAAGGAACCAAATATTTCTGAACGCTTAGAAATACGTAAAAGTTTTTTAAAAATATGCTCAGAAGTTAGATGCATTTATACAGAGGGAAGAAATATTTGCCATTAAAAGCCTTATTTAGTGTTGGTCTTGAAATATATATAATTTGAATCTGAGAACATTAATTATATAACATTATGAATAATTTTACAGCAATTAACTTTTTAAATTATTTGGTTTAAACTTAATTAAACTCACTCAGAATTAAAATTGCCTTTTATGACTGCAGCTTAATTTATGTCTGAAATGAATTGAGCTGAACTGAATGATTCTAAGTAAGTGTCCATATCTCCATACCAGGATTTAGCACAGTTTAAATAACCCAGATTTCCTGAATGTCTGTCTACATCTGATTCTTGTATGTGTGCATGATTCTTAAGTTCTACAGTGACTGCATAAGTCAGAAGGTAGTACATCCATCACACTTGTTGAATATACTGTCAGTAATTTGTCATTATGCTTTTCCTTATAGAAGTGTATTTGTCTCTGGCCAAAGCTGTGCTTTCTGAAACACTGAATTTGTGTGTATGTGGTTTATATGTATGTACGTACAGATGCACGAGGGTAAAGCAGATTGGAGCTGAAAAATCTTTGGTTGTATGGGTCTTCCTGTCAAAACTGTAATTAGTGACCTGCCTATGAAGTTTTAAATTTCAGATCTGTTTTTAGGATGTGCTTATCAACTGCATTCATTAGTGATGTCTTACAATTCGTTTGTAGAGGCTGATAGAGGAACACTACCTGGAAAATTCAAGAAGAGCTCCACTTTTTTTTTGAACACAACAAACAATAGCCTTGACTTTTGTAACTAGCCAGGCTACAACTCATGTTGCACTAGAAAATAATCTCTTTTACCAGAGGGAGGCTGTCAGTAAACCCTGGCTGAGGGTGAATGTGTGGTCTCCCTTTGAGAACTGACCGAGGAATTAACAAGGGGTACTAAGAGTGCATGTTTCACTTTTACACAGTGTTAAAACAAACTTCAGTTTGGCATAACTTGGGTTATGTTCTATGCATAGCTGGTGGTAGTGGCTCATGTTGCCCTTTACTTTTGCCTGTACCTTAACTGGAAGGCTCTGCTGAAATTTTGCAAGCCACGTGAAATTAGGTCCACATGAGGTATTACATCCATATGCTTCAGAAGCTGCTGTTAGGTGCAGCTGAGAAGGTCTTCTTAGTTATGTGCACATGTTCTAATACAAGGAAAAAAAAAAAAAGGCAAGCTGGACTTTGTGTAAATAAATGTAACTTTTTGAAATCAGTGAAATTTATACTGTGCAGAACTGTTTCTTAATACCTGCAGACCTGATTTTTGTCTCCTGTGGAATATGAAAAGATAATTCAAATTGTATTTGAACCATGTTTTCAAGGTAGAAGTTATTTGTACATTCTGTAGTTGCATGGAATGTTTGCCAACATAGAATGTATAGACAAACATGGGGAAATACCCTAAAAGGACTTTCAAGTTCATATATTATTTATAGATGCAGATAAAGCTAATTTACAGAAAGGGATGTTCTATGTATTTTACCACATTACAACCTGAGCCTGTGATGTCTCAGACCTTTTTAGTTATGTATGTTGTTGACAGATGTATTTTACCACATGTGTACAAATGTTAGAAAGAGGGACTACTTTCTGTATAGAAATTAATATGTCAAAGAAATCTTCAGAGTGATTAGGTGGGTCAAATGAATAAGGAAGTCTGTCTTACAAGCTTTCCTAAATCACTAGTAAATTGGTTCCTAAAATACAGAAGGGAGTTTGTTTATCTGCTTTTATTTTTTTTGTTTGTTTGTCTTTAGAATGGGTAAAAAAGTAAAGAAGGAAGCAGAGTCTCCACCCAAGGATGTGGTAAGTTTATAAACTGCTATGTGCTATAAAATAAACATTACACAATTACATGCCCAGCTCTACCATCCTTACATAGTTCCTTATTCTCCTAGTTTACCCACATTATTCTAAAAATGGCTTTTAAAGATGACTCTGTTTCTGCTTTTCTTGGACAGCATACAAACCAGAGTGACTGGGCATGTGTAGTTCTTTGTAGAGATTGTTGTCTTTGGCAGGCATTGCAAACAGTTATGTATGAAACAATCCAGGCTTCTTTTTATTTGAAGAACAGTGTTAGCTTTCTCTTTGTAAAAATCAAAGGAGAAAGGAGAAGAGCGACCTGAAATCTGCCTGTCTTTTCAACTGTGAAGACATTCTCTTTCTTTAAGGATGAAAGAGTTAAAAGCCTAAATGGATCTGCAGAGTTTTTTAACTGAATACGAAATTTGACAAATATTTTGAATAATACTACATACTCTGGCTCTTTTGCAAATACATAAAGTCTTAAGAGGCAGTTTAGGTTTTTCTGTTGTCGTTGGAAGTACAGTGAAAAGTACAAGAGCTGAAGCCAAATACATAATAATGGTGATAGTGTGACTTTTTTTTCAAAAGGTAGTGGTTAAGGGTCTGACACTTGCACACTTTTCAAGAGTTTCTATAAATTCACAAGGTACAAAGAGACCCCCAAAAAGAGAATTGTTCAAAATATAACTATTTTTTAAAGTTTATTGTTTTATTCAGAAAGAAGAAGAGGAAATACAGAAACATTGAAAAGAGTACAGTATAAATTCTGTGTCAGATAACAATCAAATTAATGAAAATGAGGACCTCAACAAGTCCCACAGAGGGAGTCCCATGCCCTCAATGAGTCCCACTAAATGCAAATTCTGTACACTGTTTTAAAAAAACCAATGGATTTATGTGTAAAGAGTTGTAGTACTGCAAGAGGTTTTTCAAAGGTCACAGAAAAGTTAGTCAGCAAAAACTATGTTGCAATTTCATTATTAAATAAGCATAAATAGTTTTGACTAAGACAGTAATGTCCAACAGCCATGATGTCACTGAGACATAGCAGTTGACATCAGGTTTACCCAGCTGTTCTGTGGAAGAGTGAATATTACAAATGTAATTAATAACCTTAATCAGTAATAAATCCTTATGAAAGGAAATTACATAAAACCTCAACATAACTTAGATCTGTATAAAATAACCTAGAAACCCAGGAGTCACAAATAAGGTATATGTGGATAAGTCTAATTAAAACAGGCCTGAAGAATTAAAACTAAGTATCTTTGCAGTCTAAGAAAAGGTTTGAAAGGCATGACAACACATTTAAGTCATACAGATGAGCTGAAGTAATAGAAGTTGACTTTTTCAGGAAATAGCTAGAAAATCAGTAGATGCAGCACCACAATTTCTATATCCAAAAGGTACAACTAGATTTTCTAGAGAAAAGTGTGGTACAGCCTACTGGATACTACAATAACCTGTGAATACACAGAAAAAGTCAATAAAACTATCAAAAAGGAAGGAATTGGAAAGAGTGAATTCCAGATGGCATCTACAGCTTTTGGCTTAGTTTTTACCCTTGTCGTACTTCAGGCTAGCATATCTATTCTGACAGTCCTAGCAGGAGAAAGAAATCCTGAATGTTGCATATCAAGCCAGTATTAAACATGAAAATAGATAATTGTAACTATTAATGAAGAAAATCTTACCATGATGAGAATTTTGTTAATAATGATTGTGTAAAATCAAATCTGAAAAGTTTGAATTTCACCTGGGTATTTCAGATGGCAGGAAATGAGATGCAGACGAAATAAAAGATGTATTAGCTATTATCTTGTGATTGATAATCTGTTTATGAAAATGTCAAGTCCAAGAAAAGAAGCCTTGAGATAATGTAGATGAGCTTATAAAAGAGGGCCTTTGTGCATGTGGAATGCTCTGAGAATATATGGTACTGCAGATGACCACTAATTTTTTATAGATTTCTAGGAACAGGTGGGAAACACATCTCTTAGCCTACCCACTGCTTATATGTTTCAGAAATTATTCTTGAAGGCTTTGTTTTCACTGCCTTTCATAATTTGTCTTTTACTATTCTCTGTTCTGAGAATTGGTCTCCAACAGGAAAAACATTGCTTTGAGCCTCTATGTCTGTATGAATGACCTAAACCAGTAATTAAGGCAGATTAAATATGCTAGCTTTGACATAGATTGATAGGAACTTCTCACATGATATCTACATTAGGTTTGGTCTAGACCATACAATTATTTGATCATCAGCTAGGTGATGATGAAGGTGAAAGGGGAACCTAAGATTATCTGTAGAGAAAATACTGAAGTCTTATCACTTAATGAAAGCTATAGATACCTGAGTATTTTTGAAAATGGCTGCATTCACAGGACTGATGTTAAAAGGTGGAATGTATGCATTGGCACAGTCAGTTCCTGAGAGTTCCTCCACATAGACACCTTCTTTTGATTAATGCCTAAATATTAATTTGACTTGACTTTAGTGAGGCTTTAAATACTGTCTCTTGTAACATCCTCATAGGTAAACTGGGGAAGTACATACAAGATAAATAGAAAGTGTAAATGAACTGAATAGCAGCTGAACTGACAGACTCAGAGGGTTGTGATCAGCAGTATGAGATCCTGTCAGAGATCAGGTACTAGAGTTGTGCTCCAGGGTTTGATCCTGGGGCGGATACTGTTTAACCTCTTCATCAGTGACCTGAATGATGGAACAGAGTGCACGCCCAGCAAGTTTGCAGAAGATATGAAATCGAGAGGAGTGATTGACAGACCAGATGGTTGTGCAGCCATTCAGGGGGACCTCAGCAAACTAGAGAAATAGGAAAATGGGAATTTAATTAAGTTCAATAAAGGGAAATGGCAAAGTCCTGCACCTGGGGGAAGAATATCCGGTACAAGATTGGGTGATAACCAGCTGGAAAGCAGCTTTACAGGAAAGAACTTCGTGATTCTTGTGGACATGCACCAGCAATGTGAACCTGGGACAAAGAAAGCTGACAAAACCCTGGGCATTAAGGAAAGTGTTGCCAGCAGCTCGAGACGGGGGACTCTTGTCTTTCACTCAGTGTCAGTGAGTGAGACCACACCTGGAGTGCTGTGTCCTGTTCTGGGTTCTCTGGCACAAGAGAGACAAGGCCTTACTGGAGCAAAATCTTGGAGCATTTATCATGGGAGGAGAGACTGACAGTTGGGACTGCTCAGTCTTGAGAAAAGGCTTGGAGGGGTCGTGTCAGTGTAAAAATTGCTGATAGGAAGAAGTAAAGAAATCAGGCCAGGCTCTTCTCAGTGGTGTCCAGTGAAAAGATGAGAGGCAGTAGGCACAAATGGAAATGCAGGAGGTTTTCATTTAAGCATAACAAAAAAATCCTCTTTTACTGTAACAATGATGGAGCATGGCATAGCTTGTCCAGAGAGCTTGTGGAGTTTCCATCCTGGGACATACTCCAAATCAGACTGTGCACTAGCCCTGAGCTCTAGCTCACCCTGCTCTGAACAGGGCAGTTGGACCAGATCATCTTTGGAGGTGCCTTCTAATATCAGCTATTTGTGAGTCAATGGCATATCTTGGGTTTTAGTGTTACTACAGGAGATCAGACAATCACAGAACTGAAACAGTTAGCATGTCCAGATATCTACTAACTCTGTTTTTCTAGGTAAAGGAAAAGGGGTTAAGAATATCAAAGATATCAGTAGTGCTTCTAAAGATTCTATGAGAGGTGCAAGGTTAAAACTGACCTTAAATCAAATCTAACGGATGAAAAGAAACCAACCCAGCATGATTAAACAGTAGAATAATAGCAGATAAATACATCCTTCAAAATGTGGGATTTTCATCCAAATGGGAAAACAAAGGAATGCTTTCACTCTCAAATGAGAAGTAAAAGTACTATGTAATCAACGTCACCCTGCATCAAAGTATTTTGGAAGAGAACTAGCAAAGATACAAAAACTAGCAGTAAAGCTTTTTCAAATTGACTAGATGCAAGAAGCTTCTTAGAGGGACACTATTAGGTGGTTGCAGTCATGAAAGAAAAGCAAACTGACTTATTTTTGTGTCAAAAGACAAAGCAATGTGGTAATCACTAAAATAAATGTGATAAAATTGCCCAAGTAGGAATAAATACTATTTACCCAAATCTTGTGCTAAATGAAAAAGTTGCTAAGGTCTGAGAATGTGGTACTAGAAGAACGGAAGGTAGAACATTTCATTTTCAAAAGGAAATACAGCAATAATTACAGGAAGTTTATCTTCTGTGCTGTGTTAATTGGTAGAAGTAGTTCTGGGAAAAAAACAAAACCAAAACCAAACCCATGGATAAATATGATACTAATGGGGAAGAATCAATAGTGCTTGTGTAGAGGCAAGTTTGAGCTATGAAATCTATTTCAGTTCTTTGGAGGAGTCATTGAGCAAGTTGATAATGGTGTTCTGATTGATACAGTTACTTAGCTTTTTCAGAAGTTTTCAGACCAGGCTTTTCACTCACATAAACATGAGCAGGTAAAAGGAAATTCCTCTCCTAGCAATAATGTCTGGTTATAAAATAGGAAGCAAAGGTAAGGAAAAAAAGTTATTGTTCAGATTTCATAATGGAGAGAAGTTGCCAGTCATGAGGTTTTATTCTGCAACTGTGTCATCCAGTGTATCAGAATTAATATGGATATTTTCATGAAAATGGCATCCAGTTCCTAAGTAGGAAAAAGTGAACAAGTGCAAAATTTCAAATTCCAGAAATAAAAGACAAAACATCGTGTTACTAGCAAATGCATTACACATGCACATGAATGCCATTAACAGTTCTGGTGTTTCCATCTCAAAAAGATACAGCTGAACTATAGAAAGACAACAAGAACAGACAGAGTGGCTTCTGTTTTAGGAAAGATCAAAGGGAATAGGTTTCTTCATTCCCAGAAGGAATCACTGTGAAGAGGAATATCATAGAAACTTACAAAATTATGAATATACAGGGAACGCAAATGGGTGCAATTTATTTCACTTTTTTTGTGTAGTGAATAAACTGTGAAAGATAAATAAAATTATCAGGTGATACTTTTAAAACCTAGAAGAGGCACAGTTATTTTATGACTCTTTAACTCTGATACTCGTGTCTCAGAATATTAAGGGTGTTAAAATACAGATGGCTTCAAAAATTATATACCCAATTTTTCTTGGACTTTTTGAACACAGAGAAAATCACTAGGCTCTCCAGTTCTCTAGGCTGCAGAATGCTGGTATCTGAGAGGGAACGTAAGTAAAATTTAATAGTCTGCTTGCCCACACCTGTTACCCAGCCTTTGTCAGAGACAGGATGCTGGGCTAGGTGGGTCTTTGGTCTGACTGGAAACATATTTTGTATTACATTCAATTTCAACTAAATTAAGTTGATGGAAGCAAAAAAAAAACCCAAATAAAACCCCCCCACAAAACAACAACAACCAACAAAAAAACCCAAAGAAACCCAAACAAACAAAAACCCCCAAAAAATCAAAACCAAAACCAAACCAAAAAAGCCAAACCAAAACTAAACCCCTTCGGTTTCTAATGGCTTTGAAGTCAAATGTACACAAAAGTCAAGGTCAAAGACACATAGAAGCATTTGAGTTATAGCCTTCTTTTTCATTTAACTTGCTTTATTCTTAATAATACAAACTGAATGTTGGAAATGTTATTGCTTATAAATTAGTTAAATTTCTATGTTTAATTCAGTTGATTGTAACTTCAGGTATATTATTCTAGCACATTATGTCCTCTATGTGCCATTACAGGAAGAGTCTGCAATGATGTATGGAGATATAGATGCAAGGCTTGGATTAAAAAAAAAAAATAAGGTGGAACACTAGCTATGCTGGCATTATGATAAGGGGAAGTCATAACCAGTTCTATGATAGTTTTGAGGAACAATGTTACTTCTCTGCAAATCACAAAATCACAGAATGGTTAAGGTTGGAAGGGAGCACAGTGGGTCTGGTCCAGCCTCCCTGCTCAAGCAGGACCATCCTAGAGCACATGGCACAGGATTGCATCCAGATGGTTCTTGGATATCTCCAGCAAGAGAGACTCCACACCCTCTCTGGGCAACCTGTCCCAGTGCACAGTCACCACACAGTAAAGAAATTCTTCCTCAATTACTCACCTGCTCAGGCCTCTGACTTCTTAAACATACATTGGTTTCAGTGGCTATTTTTACTGTGTTTTCAGCACAAAAATGCTTTTAATAGGAAGGTGCCTATTGAATATTTCAGACGGTAATAGCAAATCTAATGTCCAATCAAATGGGTAGAGATTAGACTAAAAGTTCACTGTGCTCATGTGCCAACCTGTCATTAAATCCTAGGAATTTTCATGGAGTTGTGATTTATAGAATTGTAAACATGAGAAACAGTGAAAATGGAGCAGTGCAATTGTGACTTTGGTATTAGATTAATGTATAAATAACTGAAATTTAAAACTCTTATTTCATCTTTCATTTCTTATTGAACTTCATCTGAGATCAGTATTGGTGTTTATTTTTCTCTGAAGAACTAAGAGCCTTTTCTAAAACTTGGAGTTTTATCCCATCACCAAATATTTCACCAGACTCAGGCAATATGTCTGTGTTTAAATAATAGCACTTACCTGGAGAATCATGTTCTGTCCATGCAAAGACCCAAATGTGCACAAGTAGAGAAGTATGAAGGAGGCTAAAGGGACTTTCAGTCACCTCTAAATTCTCCCATGGGTAGAATGAGCTGTGATAAGCTGAATTTTTTCACCTCCTTACCATCCAAAAAGAAAATTCCCATAAATAATTCCATCATTTTAGACCCATCGTTAAGATGTAACCGGCACCACTGTGCTATTATTTGATTTAATTCCCATTGCTGAGTCATTATTAGGCAAAATTACGTATGGTACAGTAAGCTGATTATATTTTCTTTCGAAAGGGGCTTTGTTCCATGACTTGGCTCATGCCTCCAGCTTGTCACAGCAAGCATGAAATTGGATGGTGTCTTCAGATTTTCAGACTTGATTGAGGCTAGGTAGACCAGTTAAGCACATTTGGCAGGCCACCTCTTAATGAAACGTTTATGTTGCGCTTGCTGCCTGCTAAATTGTGCGATCTGTCTCATGGAAGATGTTTAAATTACTTAGATTTAAAAACCTATAAAAAACATGAATTTGAAAGTCTTGGTACTAGTATCATATTTTGCCTTATTTTTGAGCAAGTCAGAGAAGGGAGAAGAAAAAACCCTTCCCTGTGTTCATTTATCTTCTAGCACACTCACACACTTTTTAAGATTTGCTCCTCATAATTTCCTTGTTTGACAACTGACAAATTAACAATTTGTATCTATCTTCATACCTTGATTGTTCAGCAAATTGTGCCTCTGATGTAGGTATTAGAAGTTTTTTTAATGAAATAAAACAAATAATTGACATTTGTAAATATATATGCATATTCATTGTAATAATATTTTTAATTAATTTGTATTGCTGTCTTATGATCTGGTATATTTTAAAGATAAATACATTGTTTTTGAGAAACTGCATTCACCAAGTATCTAGTAGTTTCTGTATGTAACACAGGTACTGTATAGGCCTGAGGTGTGAGGATAGAAGACAGTTTTTCCATACTAATTAATTACTTTAAATCCAAGGAAGCTTAAAACTTTTTAATGAGTAGAATTTTCAGAATTCCTTGAGTCTTCTTAAGAAACAAAAGGCTTTTTTAGAAGATTCCTTTGCTCAAGTGATGTTAGTCCTAAGGAGTCTATTAAGAGGGTGATAACTGTCTGATTTGTTGGAAAATTTCTTTCTGCATGGAAGAGCTCAGAAATAGAAATGAAACTTTTGTATCATTTCTAGCTGGGTGAGCAGGAATTATATCTTGGAAATACTTCATCTAGTACAGGATCATGGTGAGCTGGTGAACTGAGTTGACAAAGGCACAGAAAGTGTTCTTTTATTTTTTAAGCAACCACAAAGTGATATTGCCACAGAGTAACCAAGTCCTCTTCCTTGTACACCACCTCAGTTCACTGGCTCTGTGTACAGCTGCTCCAAAGAAACTTCTCATGTCTCTTTCTGAAGCCTCAGAATGCTCTTACATGTGTAACAATTACATAGTTTGTTATCTTCAAAACTTTCTAGATTTGAAGGGAAGCATCAAGGTTTTCCCAAAATCTTCATATATGATGAAATCATGATTATATTTATTTGGAAGTCAATTTTTCTTTCTTTTTTTTCAACAGTGTCTCTAATTGTTATTTTAAAAAAATTGATTTTTCCAAGTAAACAGCACCTCGTTAATATTTCTAATTCAGTGCAGATATCAAGCAAGATTTTATCTTATTTTTAATGAAATGTAGGAGTCTACTGCAGCACACAGGAGGACTCAGTATAAATCAACCTTCTCTTTCCCTTTTTTTGTTTTGTTTTGTTTTTTGTTTGTAGTTTGATCCTTTATTGGTGGAAAGCAAAACACCAGCAACAGCTGTGCTAATGCTTAGTTCTCCTGAAAACGAAGTTTTGGCCAAAGCATGTGATGCTCTATATAAATTTGCATCAAAAGGTTAGTCTTTTTGCAATGAGCTTTGTTTTGCACTGCTTAGATTTTGATAGTAGTTCACAATTCTTTAGTTTCCTAGCATTGAAATCTTACTTTCTTCTCAAAGATGTCTGTTGAAGTCTTGGAGGTTTTCTGAAATATTTATCCAACCTGTACTTGCGGTAATAAAGAAGTCTTGTAGTTTGCATGAAGGAAACTTTTGTTTGAGAATTTTATATTCACTGTTTAATAGAGCTTGTTTTAAATATAATGTAGATGTGTTTTTTATGAGCAACAGATCTGCAGTTGCGAAAGAGTTCTCTTTTGTGTGTTACAGTTGGAAACTTCTGTACCAGTGTAGTTATTTTAAGCTTCAGTTTTCAATGAAAAGAACTTCTTAGCTTTTTTCTGTTATTTTTACAGAAAGTTGTTGTGTCAGTATTTCTATGCAGGTGATTCATTGGAGACTGCTCAGCCTCCTTTATCAAGCTTATTTCTGTATGAGTTGGGAATCTACCAAGTCTCCAAGATTCCAAAGCTTCCTAAGGTTTCTGTATAATCTATAGCTAAACGTCATGTTCAAGGTATTTAGGAGACAAACAACTGTATAACAAAGGTTCAGATTTATGTAGCACATAATTTCCTAAGTTGTCTCCTACTTATTCCATGTTATTTGATAGTAGTCACTTAAATTGGTATACACTGGTAGTATTCTTGCTCTGATGAATCTGGTTAAATTTTAATTTCAATTTAATTTATGTTTTATTTTAGAATTATGTATTTATATGCTGATTATTATAGTGATGTAAATTACCAACACTGCTGAAGTTGTGAGAGAAGAGCTGAAGTCTTTGACAGTTGGCTAGGGGTCACTGGGTTCTGAAAGATGTTTAGGTTCTGCTTAATATGGCAAGCTTGGCTGAGGGCATGAGATCACATTCTGAATATGTGAAGAGAGAATGTGGACTGTTGGGAGACGGCTATGAACCATAAACTCTTGCTGGCTCCTTCCCTCCTGTCCACAGTAAAATGTCACGCTGCAAGAGGATAGATGTTTATGTCTTTTATGTTAATACTAAAAGAATAATCCTTTAAATTATTAATGTAGATATTCCTGCAATCTTCCAGAAGACTAGACTGTAACTTTGTGGTGTAGCACAAGAGAAGGAGTTGATTTCAGTTATCTATTTTTTTGGACTGTTGCTAGTAAATTAAGTCCCATCCCTCAATAAAAAATACTTCCTCCATTTTAATCATGTCCTGAGAATGAGCATACATCTCCAGTTTCCTCTCACATTGCTCCCTTGTAGCCAGGAAAGGCAGACATGGTTCATTAGAAAATGAGTTATAAAGCTGTTGTGGGAACTGAAAATAGGAGTAGGATTGGGATTTTGTTTCTTGGGGTTTGTGTGTGTTTTGCCTGAGCAGGAACAGAAGGCTGTAATCACACTAAACTCCTCTGTTCTTTGCATGTCCAGCACCTATTCAACTACAAAGCACTTCATTCTCAGGTGGTAGAAATCTCAGGTAGGAATTAATAATACATATCCTGGTAGTTGCTTCCCTTGAGGAATAGTAAAGATCCACAGAATTAATGAACTGTTATTTTGAGGAAGATAAAATTGGGAGGCAAGAAGAGAGGAAAATAAAATGCGTTCACCTGATAGTGTTCACCTATACTTTGCTAATTAGAAAGCTTTCCTTTCTACTTCTGCTGCAGTCTCCAACAAATGAGTGGAGTGTCCAATAGACAGAAGTATCCTTTGCTTTAAAAATGTAATTAATCTTAGATACTATTAATCCTTGAAACTATTTGACACATGTGTATTTGGGGTATAAGTTAAATGATCTCCAAAGGACCTGTCAGGCCTCTGTTCTTTGAGTCTACTGTCCAGTAAAAGATTGGTAGCAGTTACAAAGTAGCTTGATACATTAGAACTGTGAGGTTGCTGGAATTTTTCTTGGGCTTTTAACCCAGTTCCTTTTCAGGTGATGAAAACAAACTAACACTTCTTGGTCTTGGAGCAGTGGAACATCTGTATAAACTCCTCTCACACGAAGATCCAATTGTACGCAGAAATGCTGTCATGGTATTTGGCATCATGGCTTCTAATTGTAAGAGTCTCAATTTTTTACTATTTTTCAGTGTGTGGTCATCAAAACAAGAGGTTGATCATGTGAAAAAATCTTATATTAATGGCCTAGAATAAAGAGTAAGTGATCTAAGGTTGAGTTTCAGTGGCTGTTATTTTTATAGTGCTTTACAGACCTGTATCTGATTAATGTAATTGAACAGGTCTTAATTTTGTGAATGTCTTACCCAGTTGTCTTCCATGAGGATATCCCAACCACTCTCTAAGTCTTTTCATCAACTGCTACCTGTTTGTCATTCTGCACTGGACCTTACCCTCTTAGGTTACTTTTAATCTGGCATTAGCTTATAGTCAGTGCTGCTGGACAAACGTGGATTTGAATGAGCAAAGATCTCCCATTTATATTCACAGCTTAATTGTTTTTTATTTAAAAGTAAATTAAACTCGTACCTTTTTTTCCTTGTATTTCAACATGTTGAATATGTTGATAATAACAGCACAGCCCTGTAGGATCGCATGAAGTCTATCCCAAAGAATATTATTTGATTATTCTCTCCAGAGGTTGAGGTTTTGCTGGTTTGATATTGAAAACAATAAAAATGCAATCTGAATGTCTTTACTGTGATTTTAGTAAGACCTGTGTAATTCATGTTTTCCATTTGCTGTATGGGTTGGCATTAGCATAAAATTGCCAAGTGGTGACTTGAAAATTAAATAACAGAAGGATTTCTTTTAATTTGATATTTTTAACCACAAATAATTTTAACTATTGGGGTATTACTTCTTTGGCAACTAAAATTGTGCAAAGTTAATCAAAACCTGCTAGATGCAAGTATTTTGAATGAAGTTTCAATGAAATATAGAGGAACATCATATGTATCAAATGTCAAAGGATGTCATCTGCTGCTTGAAAGTCTCTGCTGTTTTTTCTGGGCCCATTATGATCTTGGTCTAACTTTAGTTGTGTGTCTTTCCCAGTCAGATCTTTTTTGTCACTCAGGGAGTAACCATAAGTACATTTTGCTTGGAGCAGATTCTGTTTCTTTACTCAGCCAACACTGCCAAACAAAAGACTTCATATTTGTATTTACTTCATTGTAGATGATGTCAAGAAGTTACTGAGGGAACTGGATATCACAAATACACTTATACCACAGCTGGCGCCAGAAGGTACCTTACAGTATTCATTCCTTGGCAAAAGTATGGTCAGAAATAATTTATGATTGACATTTTATCAGACAATTTAATAAAATCTTCCCTGTAACTTACGATTTTTCCTACTACATGTTGAATAGGCAAATGCTTTTATAGGAGTAGCTCTGTAGCTCACTGTGTTTTATGTTGTAAAGATGGAACAAGATGTTTATGGACACATTGGGAATGGTTAACAGCTATTATTTATTGACTTCAAATGATGTTTTAAACCACTGGCTTAGTAAACATATTCTGTGCTGAATAAAACTTGATCAAAATGTCTGGTTTTTTCCCCCACAGAAGACGTAGTTATCCATGAGTTTGCTACTCTTTGTCTAACACATATGGCTGTTGAATATACTACTAAAGTAAAAATAGTTGAGCAAGGTGGGTTAGAACCACTTATCAGACTGCTTGGTAGCCCTGATCCTGATGTTAAGAAGAATTCAGTTGAATGTATCTACCTTTTAGTACAGGTAAATTTTGCTCTCGTTTGTTGTCTTAAATTACAGAGGCAGATAAGTATTTGCACCCCCACCCCTGACATTCTGTATGGGGTTAATAATTTTAAAACATTTGTTTCCTTTACTCCCCAGTGTTCGTCAATGTATTTGAAACATTGAGTCCTTGCACCTTGAATGTTAAATTAGTTATGAATATAGCTGTTTTTACTGTAATTCTGTTGAACTTAATGCAATTACCTGTGCTGTACTGCAGTAAAAGTAAAATCAGGGTAAGCTTCAGATTTTTAAAACTAAATAATAATTTGCCTTCTTAGTTGAAAAATATTAATCTTAGTGATGAGAGTTGTAATCTCTCTATCCAAAAGGTTGGAATAATCCTGTAAATTAAAGAACTACCAATTGCATTGTGTCTTGTTTTGACCGGCAAGTCCATAGCACAATTTTGAACATCTTTTTAATGATAGGTGGATGCTGTCAACAGCTACTTTCCATACTGGAAGGAATAGATTTGTTATTGGCTACTTTCACACTCAGCACTAATATCACCCATATGCTGCTTAGCAAAAGAATGGTGCATTTGTATGGCAGCTCTCTCCCGTGGCTTAAGCGAATCAATTCAGTAATGAATTCAGTTTATAACTCTATCTCTTTTGGGGCATCAGAGCATGTCTATTCAGAATCACATTTTACTCTTTCTCCTTTTTTACTATCTCGCTCTCTTTGTTGCAGGGTATATCTGGATAACTGCACCTGGTGCTTGCTTATATTGATAAGGATAATTGCATGCTGCACATGTGCAATAAGCTATTTAAAAGCAAATTGTAATTTATTTATTTATTTCCTTTTTAATATAATCAACTACTGTCTTTTTATTAAGCTGCACATCCACTGTTTAAAGTTGAAATTTTAAATTGTCATTTTATAATTACTAAAACAAAAGAAGATATAACCAGGCAACCACAGCAGAGTGCAAAAACTGTTTTCCTCCCACTGAGGGAAATAAAAATGGTGAAACTAAATCTCCAAAACTTTCTCAAAGAAACATTTATGTTGAGACAAACATGGAAAAGTCAAGAGTGAATAGGCTTCTTTATACAGGACTAGATTTTGTAGTGTGTACTTCAGTCATGCAAAAACCCCCTAGAATTTAAGGTTCGTGGGGCTTGATTATGTTCAGTTTGGTTCTCAGTTTAAAAGAAAGAAATCTGCAGAACTGGAAGCTCTGGAGTATTGACTCATTTTTTAATGTCTGAAACCAGGTTTTTGGTGTTCTTTCTGTAAAGTGAGGAATTGATGCATTGTTATATTCTCTATCACTAACATTCTTTGTTGGAATATTTTACTGCAGGATTTTCAAAACCGTGCTGCAGTTCGTGAACTGAATGTAATTCCACCCTTGCTGGGACTACTGGAATCTGAATACCCGGTCATTCAGTTGTTAGCCCTTCAAGCCTTAGAAGTAATTTGCAAAGACAGAGAATCCAGGATAATACTGGAAGAAAATAAGGGAATAGATTTCCTTCTGAATATACTGGAAAACAGTGTATGGTTTACTTGCCTTAAAAGTTTTTTCATTCTTGATGCTGATGTTTGTATGACTAATGAGAAATATTACTTATTTTATGGAAGAGTGATACAAGAAGAAAGAGTTACTTACTTGGAGTGAATTATGATAGACATAGGATAAGCTAAGATATCTAGCTTACTAAGAAAAGAAGCAAAGACATTTCCCAAAGTGTTTATTATTCAATTTTTAAATTGAATTTACCTTATATAATGGCTTTAGACACAATTTCCTACCATCGTTTATTTTATTATGAGACTCAGTTTAGTACTTCTTGAGTTCAGGTATCACAATGGGAAATACAGAGAATGCATAGAGAAATTAGTTAAGTTTTTGAAGTTTTAAGATCACAGGCCCATTCTGAGCACCTGTCTAACCCCCTCTGACGTAAATGAGAAACTTCTGGGGGTTTTACTATTTTTAATACATTGTGTTGCATCCTAAGGCATCATCAAATAAATTATATGAAAATATGAATTTGTAAATATGTACTTTGCAGTACGAATAAACTGTCCAAAAGAAAGTTACAACAATTATCCTGCAAACTTAAAAGCCAAAGATATTTTAATCCTGGTTTCAAGGTTGTTTTGTTTTGTTTTTTCTTTAAATTAGGAACTCAGTGATCTACATATCGAAACTCTTGCTGTGTTGGGAAATTGCCTCCAAGATGTGCATACTCTGCAACTGATTCAGCTGACAGGAGGCCTTGAAAAACTACTTTCATTTTTAGAAGTCTCTACTGTTCCCGATATTCAGAAGAATGCAGCAAAGGCAATTACCAAGGCAGCTTATGATGGTATGTGACTTTTCAATAATCCATGGGCATGGAATTGTTTATGAAGTAAATTTTTATCCAGAATGAGGCCATCTTCTCTGGCTGAGGGTGGTGCTTGTGCTGAGGAAAACACTGGAAGGAATTAATTACAGTGATGAGTCTTGCCAATCAGAGCAGCAATTGGATGCTAGATTATATATATATATATTTTTTTTTATATATATATATATATGAAAATGTTAAAGTTTTGNTATATATATATATATTTTTTTTTATATATATATATATATGAAAATGTTAAAGTTTTGCCTCAGTTTGTTTTTAAATGTACTATATTCTTGTAAAATGCTGTCCTCAAAGGGAAATGGAGCTCTGAAAATACGATCCTTGTCTTTTGTTTAGTGATGCCAACTGACTGCCGTCTTAAGCTACCTTTGCTGGCACTGTTTCTCTCCTCTATCTGTTAAGACTTCATTGCAAGCTGACTTCCTTTTGCATTCAACTGCTCGTCTAAATGTCAGGCAATTTCAAATACAGATTCCTTTAACAGAGGCATGAAAGGAAACCTTTCAAATGGCTTGCAGATTAATATTCCCAGGGGAGTTAAATAGTTTCATTGTAATTTTTTTATAATTATTCATCCTATAGTTCTTTTTTATATACTTTTCTTTAATTCACCGAGGAATTCTGAATTAGGCAGAACATGCTCATCATTTATGCCCACAAGGATGCTCTTTTAATCAAACTACATTTGAAATTCCTTCTGTACATTGGCTACTGAATTGGAACATGTGCCAAGTAGTGTTGTGTAACAAAATGCAATGTAACTAGTAACATACTTCTGACTATAGAAGATTTTACTTCTGTCAAGGGATTTTTATGACAGTAGAATTTAAATATTTCAGTCATAATTCTGGCACCTTGTGGTTGAATCATGGCTTTAATTTATGTGAATTTTAAAAATATGTCATTTAATTTAATACATGGATAAAATAATCTCTACTTTCTGCCATATTTCAGACCTTCTTTCATCTCTCCCCATGCTATCTTTCCAATTCTCTTCTCACCTTGCTTAGTTTGATATCCTGAATATTTGTAATAATTTGGATTGAAAATGATACACAGAAAGAGTGTCCTAGTATTCTATGGGTTTTTCTGTGCTTTTGTCATTATCTGTTGGAAGCTTGGCAAGTCACTGAAAATTGTTTTCATTAATGTTCAGGTATCAAAGGTAGGAAGGGACCTTCTTATGTCAGTATTTTCTTTGTGTATTTTCCTGTGTTGTTATTTTATTATGCTACTTAGGACTGTCAGTATCATTTTTATAGTCCTGTGACAGGCTTGTAAGTTGTATGCTAAACAGATTTATATTTGCTCCTATTGCTTTCTACTGCATCTTACTCCTGTATCATATTTATTTCCAAATAAGCATAGCCTTCTTTTCCTCTTTCACACTTTTTTTTTCCGTTTTTGTGGCCTAATATTTTAGCAGCTGTTAGTAGAAACATGTCTGAGCACATTTTTAAAGCACGGTTGCAAGAACCACACATAATATATTACAGTACTGGCTATGATCTTATATCATGGGATGTTACCGTCAGTGAAGATGCATCTTCTTGTCATGCTTCTTTACAAATGGAGTCAATGAGGTTTCATTATAAAGGTTTGCTCTCTTCTTCAGCCTATGACAGTTAGTATGGATGCAGCAAGCTGGGAAAATACATCAAAAGAAGATTTAAAATACTTGCTTTCAAGCTGTAGAATTTTGGTGACACCCAGTTAGACAAAAGGAAACTTCTTGTCCTGGTGCAGTGGAAAACACAGTCCAGTAAATTTGCTGCTCAGTGTGGCCCCCAAAAGCACTGAATTTTCAGATACATAGAGCTACTGGTCTAAAGTCAACCTTGCAGTGGAAAGAAAAGGCCATTACAAGAAATAGCCCAAGTGCCAAAAGAAAACAGAAATATTTTCAGGTTTTGTTTGATTGGATTCTGGTTGTAAGCATACTAAACAGCCTATCTAAAATGCAACACTAATGTATACTGTACTAGTACTTGCCTTGATGTGAATCCAGTGTAATACAACACAGCTCTTAGTTCTGTAGTGGCTTTTTCATTAAATTTGCAATAGCCATACCCACATTCTTCAGGTTTGATAATCATGGTTGCAATTTACCACCATTTCCTGTATATTTGGGGAAAAAATACTGCTTTTCATTGGAATGAAAAACCTACTTCTGCTATGACAGAACATATATCTAGCTGTTTTTTTAATCCTGGCAGCTGAGTATACAGCAGTATCTGGTTTTGAAATTATTGTTGACAGATGGAATTTAGTTTTGGATTGGGTTTTTTTCTTGATAGATGTTATCATAGAAAGCAGTTTTGGTTTATATTCCTTTCAACCCTTTGGAAAAGGACTCCCGTAACTTGGTGTTGTTGTTATAAGATAGGTTTATCCCTTAAGAGTTATTCTCAGTATCAGAATAAATTACATGGTATAAACATGATATTCAACTTTAAATAGCATCTTTAGGATGCTGCTCTGTTTAAGTACATTAAAATGGATCATATTTCTATATATAATCATTATGCCTTTGCCCCTGAAATTTTTTTTTTTGTTGTGTAACATAATTTTGAATTTAATATATTAATTTATTGATGATTTTGTTTTGTATGCTCAGAATTATAGTGGTGAATTATACTGTGATTCCTGCCTTGCCCACCGAATAATGCAGTCATTTCAGAATACTAAATATAATCTAATGCTATAAATTATTGAATGTCTGTGAGTGGATTATCTGGACTGTTGATTAAGGAGGGCCTGATTTTCCCCTGACAATGCCAGACACACCAGCAACAACAAAATGCTGTGGAGTGCGTAAGGAGAAAGTGATGATGACGCTCACTCTGCCAAACTTCTTGTTTGAAGCTCTCCCCGTTCTTTCTGTGTATCTCAATGCATCTCGTGTGCAAAGGGAAACACACCGAACATGCTCTGTAGCCTGATTAACATATGCATTTCATAATGCAGATCTTTGTTTATCTGGGTTATCTCAGTTCAGGATCAGTGAGAGGTCATGATACTATTTAACATTAACTTTTTTTCATTTGAAATTGGTATAAATAATTCCATAAGGTGGTGACAGTGACCTGAATAGTAATCGATAGAACTCAGATCATCATTTTGGGGTAAGAAGGGGAAATAGGAAAATATATTGAAAAATAAAGGTTGTATCACTATGGGGTCAATGCATGAAAAACTGGACAGAACGGTTGATACTCCAGACTCTTTTAGTTGTGTGTGCTTGATTCCTTCATGTTAAATCAATGTATTCAAATTACTTAGGGGTCAAGAAATTAATCACTGTAAAAATGGTGTTGGCACTGACATATGATGTACTTCAGTATAAACGATGCTTTTCAATTGTGCATTCTTTCTAGTCTGTAGTAAAGGACACAAAGGAAATAACTCATGAGAGAGGATCAGCAGAAAATGTTCATCCCTTAAATAGAATTATCACCTGGATATCAAAATATTAATAATTTTCATTGATCTAGCTACCTAAATATAAATGCATACTCTTTATTGTAAGTTCAAATTCAAGATCTGTTTTTCCACATTATTATAAAATTCTTTTTCTGTTTAAAATATTTTAAATTACTATTTTCATGCATTCAAATTAATTATTCATATTATTATTTCATACAGCCATGTGAAATTTTCTTTAAAATAAACACCCATCATCATAGCTGCCTTTAAAATCAAGAATAATTTTTAAGAAAGTCTGTAAATAAACAAGTAACTTGCTGTACAAAAAACAAGTTACTGAGGCATGAAGAACTTCTAGAGATCATTATTTGGAATTATGGACTACTTTGGTTAACAACAGGCCAGCAACATTCTTGATAACCTGTCAAAAAAGTCTCTTATCCCAATTAAGGCTTTCTCTTGAGAGGTGGCTGATATGTGTCAAGGTTATGGCCAAAGTTCTGCTGACACTTAAAATCCTCTCTGTTTTATTTGTTGCATCTTTGTTTTGTGATTTCATTTGCATATCTGAGGCTTCTAAAAAAGTTTAAAACTGAGCTGAAGAGGAGAAAACAACTGCATCTGTCTCATCTACGTGCTTTGAGTAATTTCTGCTCTATAGTTACGTTTTCGATCAAACTTGCCTTTCATTGACTTTGCAGACTTGTATTTATTTACTTTTATTCACTACAGATTGAGATTTATCTAAAAGAATACTTGAAATATTTTTTTTCCTTTTGAAATTTTTTTAATTTCAAAAGGAAGAAAACAATCCAAAAGGACAACAATCCAAACAAGGGAGTAATCCCTCAGAACAGTAGCAAGCACTGGTAAAATTTCTAAATATTTTGAAGTTCCACTGACTTCTCAGTTCCTGAAATTCTTTAATACATTCAAAAATTCTACCGTGTAGATATAACTTCAAGCATGTAATTATTCTGGTTTAAATTATGCATATGTTTAAATGTTTATTGACTCTCATCATTGTAGAGCTTCTGTGCTGTCCAGTGCCTTTCTTCATGAAAAAGGTTCTTTCAGGGATCTTTCTAAGAAACACCTGCATTTCTGATCTCATCAGTTTTAGGATGAGGGAGTTTATCAGTTTGTTGGTATCTACATACAGATGTCTGTAGATACTTTGTAGGTGCTGTGTGTTGTTACTTGTGTGGAGGAAGGAGCATCTCCGTCCTTCCGCAGCTGCTGCCGGTCAGTGCAGTGTAGGTCAGCAGTGAGCTCTGTGTCAGCCGGCTAAACTACAAAATTCAAGTTCTCTGCAAAGTGGGCATTAATGAAAAACTACAAGCTGTGCAGAAAATAAAATTTTCTTTGTTAAGCTCCTTGGCTTTTTTGGGCTATTTTAATACACTGAGTAGTATTTCACCAAGTTAATTGTACATTTACTGGTATCTTCAATTTTATGCATTTGGGCCTTGTTAGCATAAACTGAAGTTCAGCACGATCCTGAGTAGGCATGATCTGTTGCATTGGAAAAGCTGTTTCCATCAAGCCTTTATGCATTCTGAGGTTTTAAAGTCTTGCAGAGAATAAACTTTGCATTCTGTCAGCCTATGTATGTTTATACTGTGTTTAATAGTCATTATTTGGGCTTGATTCAGAGTTCAATGAAGCCTAATCCAGGAGTTGGACTTGGATGATCCTTGTGGGTCCCTTCCAACTCAGGATGTTCTATAATGGGATTTGGCTCAGGTCCTTTGTGGACATTTCTTAATGGCTGGTGCCTCTGTTACCAAAATATTTCCATCAACTAAATGAAATCAAATTTATATCCTTTCACTGATCTGGAAAACAAATGCAGATTAATGCTGTTGTTATTTCTCATTTAAAGCTGAAATCCTAAAAATCTTACATTGGGAAGAGGTTGAGAAATTTCTCTTAAGCCTTTTGGAAACTGACAGTGATGAAGTTAAAGTTGCTGCTTCCCAAGCCATTTCTGCCATGTGTGAGAATATAGACAGTAAAAGAATCCTTGGACTCCAGGGTAAGTATGGTGGGAAAGGATGAAATGGGAATTTGTGGTTTTTCTGTTTATAAGGAGAATATTATAATTTTGCAGACTGCCGTGGTTTATTTAAAGGTTCATATATACAATTATTTCTTTCAAAGGGATTCCCCAGCTAGTACAGTTGCTAAGCAGTGATAATGAAGAGGTAAAAGAAGCTGCAGTGACAGCATTAACTAATTTGACAACAGCCAGTCCTAGAAATGCAAGGTGAGTCTGCAATAATTAAAGTATTATTTAAAACACTAAACTGAAGTGACAATATTTTGATTTTTAAAGAATGCCTCATCTTGTCCTTACCCTACAAGGCAGGTCTGTGTGAATTTGACTATAAGGCACTTTTTGGTGCTTATGAGTCACCTAGAGTAGCTTGGTTCTCATCAGTGTTGCAAGAGTTATGCTATCTCTACTAACATTTGCTTCATTACAGAAAGGTATGAAGCAGATGTAATGAAAGCAGAGATATAAATCATGTTTTGAAGAGAACATGCGAGCAAAACGTGCCTTATAATCTAAAGCATTTGATGTTGATTTCTTTTTTTTAAATCCAAAATCATCAAGACATTTTAAAACTTGATGTTTCATACAACCTTTTTGACTGATCTAAATCCATTCTTTGAGGGAGATAGATCTCCTGAATGTTGGCATTGTTTTGCTGTTCCTTTTTTTTTATTGTTTCCCAAGTAATAGAGAATGCTTATAGTGCATTCTCTGAAAGAAAAGAAGTGTAACTTCAGTATCCAAAATTACTAACAGAAGTAACAATGGTTAGCTCACTATATGTTTCAAAACAATTGTATCAACTAAATTCTACTGTCAGCTGCAGTGTTCTTTTATCCCAACTCTATTAAAAGTCCTGTTAGGGAAAAGCAACAGAGCAGTGTGATGTATATGAGCAATCGCATGGAACTTGCAAACCAGAAAAAAAAATCCTTGAAAGTTTCCTGGAATATGCTTAAAGAAGTTGTAATTGATTCACAGGCATCCTTTGAAGTGAAAAAGTAAAATAACTCACAAAATAAATTATTTGTTTCAATTTATTGATTCAGCTCTAATAGTCACTAGTATCCACTTAATGTTACCAGATGGAGCCATAATTTGACACAAGAGAATAATACTCTGTTCTCAGATTCACATAGTACATTTTTTTTGGTCTGATATTCTGCTCTCCTCATGCGCTGGACTCTTCAGTTGGTGTCAGTGGGAGTCACACACACATAAAACAAGCACAGTGCTGGAGTCCAGAGGTCAAACTTTCAGCTCCACTACAGCTGGTTTTCGTAGTGCAGCCCTTTGAGGTTTCACATTGTGAAAAGGGGATCTCTGGAGAGTTTTGAGTTGGTATAGCAGCTTATGCCAACTCATTCCATTTCTTTTGCTAAAGAGATAGTCAGGACATTGTTTAGCTCAACTGCTGGAACAATTCTCTGAGACCTCAGGCAGGGAAATAGCTGTCTCTGTTCCTCTGCATTATAATGAAGTCCGTATTTGCTTCTTGCTGGGCAGAGTCAGGAAATTGTAAAGGTGGCTTACATATACTTCTCTCTCCTCACAATCCAGCTTCAAGTACAATATGGAAGCACCAGATAATCTAATCAGAGGTCTTCTGTGAAAATCAGGAAGCAATAATTTACATTAAATATGTATATTGGATGAATTCCATGTGACTATATAATTACTTCAAAGCTTCATTTCTAAATCAAAACCATTAATAAGTCATAGAAGGGTCTGAGTGTGACTAGGATCTATAAATGAATATATAGTGTTGAACCCTTAGCTGATACAAATTGGTACAGTTCCAGCTCACTGACTGACTATCAGGCCCATATTTATTTTACATTCACATAATAGGAAAAAAAAAAATAGTTTGGAGAAAATTCATTCCTGATTGAGTTACCATAATCATATTTCATTCTAGAATGTTTCATTTTTATGTCCTGTAGACCACTGAAAATAAGTGTATAAATAATGAAGATGCTGATACACTTTTATAATTATGTGACTTTGCTGTGGGATTATGTTGACAACATTCTGATCTCAAATGAAACTGATGAGACTAGAGCCCTTTTATCAGTTATGTATTAGTTTCTCCTTATAAACCCTCCAAGAATATAAAATCATCAAGGTAGTAGCAGCGGGTGGACCTTATGTGGCAAGAACAAAATGGGTCCAGTGATGGGGAAGACTATTTGCCATAAGTGCTTTCACTTTTTACTGGCCAGTCAAATACTCAACCTTGTTGAACTCATGTGCATGCATTCTGCTGTATTTCATTTCATGAGCATTTTTCTATGTTATACTGATTGAAGGATGTGTACCTTGCCCTTTTATTTGGTACAGTGTATATTTGAGGATATAAAGTGAGTACAAGATGTTGCTATTTTTGCTGGAGATGTGTTGCTCTTGTTAGGAATATCAAAAAGTGCTGCCAGCTTTTCATATAATATGGAAAAAAATACACTTTAAGACAAATTGTGTGTAATTAAAACTCCCGCCATAGGTAGCCCATAAAGATAAAGTCTTCCATTGATTAATAGCGCAAGAACAGCATAGGTAATGGTCAATACTACCCCCCACTAATGTATATTAACCTTGACCTTTAGGTGCTTCCCCACAGCAATGAAAGGCTAGTTCTATACCCTTACCCAATCAATCCTTTGTTTCTCAACTGAGACAGCTACTAAAGGTGTCAAATATGGTGGAGGTTTGGTAATTAGAACACCTGTTCACGATGAACGGGACAGAGACCAGCTTGTCATTTGACACAAGTCCTCAAGCAACCATGATTTGGCAAAAATAAATAAATTAATGAATTACCCTGCTTCCCATAGTAGTTTAACCAAAAATCTAGAGCAGAAGAGGACATGAGTCCCATACAAATGGTTTGAGTTTTCAGGTTTACTGGAAAACATGGATTTTCGTTAGGATCTCTACCAGGACATATAGCGATCAATATAAATAACTTCTAAAATATTTCATCATGTAAGTTTTTGCTGCAGAGCTGATGTTGTGTCATACTCCAGTAGGACATAGAAAAAAATACAGTGGTCAAATGCCTCATTAGTTTACAGACTGACACCCCCAGAATATGCTTTTATGAGAATTTTACCATAAGGACAGAGTTTTAATGCTGCTTGATATTGATGATAAATCCTTGTAAACTTGTTAATAATTAGGCTAAGTAAAAATAAAATTGCAAAGTACATTGCAATTTAAAATCCCATGTGCTTATTCTAACGTGTTATGTTACAATGTGTGCATAGCTCTGAGGTCATCCTTGATATATATGTCAGAATTTGTTTCTGTGGTCTGCTTCTGGAAAAAAGGAGAATTATGTTCAACTGAGTATTTGCATCCATCTTTTCCATTACATTTTTTTTAATCCAGAGCAATAAGTTGCTTTGTTGAAAACTGTAAATTCTGGACAGCAGAATGCCATTTAAAGAATCTCTGAAGCTTTCTGGTTTTGCTGTGTCCAGGCATCGGGCAGTGTGGGCACAGTCACTTCAGTAATGGATGTGGTGCACAAATGGAACAATTAGACGCGAACAAAGAAACAGCAGCGTCATCTGTTGGGCAGGAAAATAAGTGATTCTGTGCCACACATCTAATCCTGGAACAAATGGCATACCTCAGCCTCTGCCTATTTTTTCTCATTTAATCAATTATTTTCACTTTTCATGTATTTAGGATAAGATAATCATGTTAAATATAAATACGATATTAGAAGTAGCACATAGAAATAAGGTCTCAAGTATATCAGTTAGTCAGACATTAATTTGACCAGCTCTTTTCTTCAGTATTGTCATAGCACAAATGCCATTTCTAATAGCTGCCTTCATAAATCTGGCAATGTCTGAATTCTGAGCACCTAATGGATTTGCCACTAAAGAAAAACATATGCTCTGGAATTTAGAACTTTGTACTGGACATGAAAACTAATTAACAGCCTCAATAATATTTGTCCTAAATTGTTTATTTTAAGTGCAAAATTTATAGCATTCAGTTAGAATTTGGTCTGGAGGAAGAAGGAAAAGGATGTTTTTTCTTCATTTGTACCAAGGGCTGCAGGAAGTTGTGGTATGTGACAGACTTATGACAGAATATTTCTCCTGGGGTTTATAATAACTGTCATGTGACAAATTCTGTATTGTATCTGGATAGCAAAGTATCATCCCAAAATTTACAAAGCCAGCAAGCTTTATGTTATTTAGCTTTCTAATTCTTAAATCCTTCACAGGAATCATAGTAACTATTTAAATTCACAAATGTTATATTCATATAGGCAGCTCCAGTCATTAGTGCAGCACCTGAATGTATGCTTTCTGAAATGTATCAAGATTGTCAAGATTTGAGAGTAGTTTGGAATAGGAGGAGAGGTTGGGAACTCATTGGTTATAGACAGTGCCCAGCTGAGGAGAAAGTGAGTCATTCCCTTGACTTTAGTGGATGTTATATTTATTATTCCAAACTGAAATTCATGCACTGATCTAATGACTCAAAACACATCCTCAATCTGTTTCATCTGTGGTGAGATTGTCTCACCTTTTTCAATTGAGATTTTCAGTACACGACAGATTTTTTTATTGTTTATAAGATGAGTATGGCTGTCAAGGAATAAATTTGAAGAACATCCAGTTTTTCTTACATTCCAAATACTGTTATTATTAGGAAGTAGTGATTACTACCATTAGGTAGTAATATCACTAGGCAGTAATCTTCCCTACTAGAAAATAGAAAACTTAGTAATAGCTTTTCTCTTTCAAGGCTGTAGATGGAACCTAATTCACATAAATATTGAAATGCCAGTATTACGTAAGATAATACATTTGCATGAATATATGTGTTAATTTATGAACACAACAGGAGCACAAATTTCTAGAACAAGAGCTACATTTAATAGCATAAATAGGTGATAATCCACTGTAGGTTTGGTCTTTTTTATGGTTTAATAGTTCTTTATGACATAAGTTTGTTTTTCTGAAGCAGGAAATCAACAATAGAATGCTGCTGGCATTATTGTGTAGATGTAATATGTTTTAATACTGACCCCTAGTGACAGAATTATATTTTTGAGCTAATGTGCTGCAAGGTAAAGGGATTTTTTTGAGTTTTGTGGGTTCTGCTGTTACTTTTTTACATTAGCATCCATGTCTACTGCACCCTGTAAAATACAGTTATCTCAGGCCACAAACAGGTTCCTCTTTTTCCTTTCTCTTACTGTATATCCATGTTGTGGGAGGTACCTTATTAAAAAAAAAAAAAAAGAAGACACCAAAGTCATTACCCATCACCTAAGAGCTCACAAGCTTTTTGTTGCAAGTTACGTCTTGACTTCCATTGAAAACTGCAAAATGTTTTATGGTAAATTTCTCCTTTGGCAGAAAACCTGAATTAAGTCCTGTCTGGGATGTCACTCAGAAATGGGTTCCCACTAAGACCTTCACATCAGATGACTGATACACACCCCACAGACATGGGTCTGTGCCCTGCTGGCAGTGAAAAATCTTTCATACATCCAGCTGTTGTATTTTTCTCTTAGATTAGGAAGGTGTGGCTGCATGGGAAAGTCCTTCTGTAGGCTCAGACATTGTAGCTATTTTCTTCCTGGTACAGGTCTTCTTTCACCAAAAAAAAAAAAAAAAAGAAAAGAAAAAAAATTGTTATGCATTCTTCTGTTGGTTTGTTGTTGTTGTTGTTGTTTTTTAACTTTGGGGTTATATTCAAGACAAAGACCAATACAGAGCATTTATGTCTATCTAACACAGATCTCATGTCACCACATCCTAAAGTGCATGGAAACCTAAGTAGGTCCAAAATACTTTCAGACAGAACACTTCTGATCTGGGATAATGATAACTGCATAGAAATTTTACTCCTTGTAGATACAGCAGAATCTTTTGGCCTGTTTTACACCCCTACTTTCAAAGCCTTGCAGTATGATCACTGTTCATCTTGGCTGTGGAAGGCTGGAATTTCACTCAAATCATGTGTGTTGTCACCTGTAACTTCCCATGATAGATTTCTGTGGGATCAGGTGAAAACTTTTTCTTCCCAGATGGAGACTCCTAAGCCTGGGAGAGAAAACTTTCTTTCATGTAGTGGCACAAGTACCATGATTACTCTTGAGTGTATATCCTTGCAATGTCATTCAGTGATGTGCACTGAGATAAATTATGCTTTTTATGAATTAAAAGTGGCAAGGTTTATTTTACATATGAGTAAATATTTCTGACAAATATATTGGTGCTTTTGCATGCACATTTTCTTTGTAGTAGATTTCTAAATTAAATTATTTAAGTGTATGTTTTAACTTACTTGAGTACAGTGTGAAGTTGTTTATTTGAAGTGTCTATAAGGAAATTTCAGGGTTATGACTGACCATGCAATTCTGCCCTGCTGTGAATTTAACCTGAGCACTGACTGGCATGTTGTCCACTTGGACTGTCATTTGGTAAAAATAAGCTTTCACAAGTAACCTTAACATTTTGACGTGCAACCTTAGTAATTTTATCTTAACATAGTGGTATATGTGTTTTTTCTTAGAGATGTAATTTAAAGAGAGAAAGCTAAAAGCATAAATTTCTGCACTCTAAATCATTGTAAGAGCTTGAGCTTTTAGCAAGGCAAAAGAGACGGCTGCCATTTGGGATATGCTCACGGTTGTCCAGAAAAGAGTTATCCAGATGTGAAAGCTCAAGTTCACAGTCCAAAGTACTGTGTGTAGAGACTGACTTGGCACAGCTTTTTTATCCTTCCTCAGCTGGTGCTTCCAGAGATGAAGAAGAACCATGGTCTCCTCACTCTCTGTGTTCAGAGGAATTGTGAGGACCCTGATGTGGCTTTTTCTTTCCTTTTCTTCCACCTCCATGAAGGCTGCTCTGGCAACACCTGCATGTTCCCTCTTACTTTTGTAATAGTGTTGATTCCAGACTCTGAATATTTGTGCCTAGTTACTGATTTTTGCATGCACTGCTTCTTGGGTCAGAAGAAAGAAGGAGGGGGATTGTGTTGTTTTCATGAGCTTATCCTGGCTGAAGGTACATGGGATCTTTCAGGAGCAAAAAGGGTATCTATGGTTGAATTTCAAGCCTTCCATGTAATAGTGGAAATATCAGAAATTCTTTACAAAGGTTGCAGTTAGTATTATAATTGAAAGTCTCAGGTATCACAAACAGATAGTTCATTACCAATGCTCTTGTAATATTTTAAATTAGGTATACTGCAGTTTCAGAACTGAGAACTGTGTAACTTTGTCAGATGAGTTCAATGTTAGATGTTAGAAGATCTCTGTGAATTGCTAAATGAGAGTCAGGTATTACAGTCTCTGCTAACCCAGACAGTTTAAGATTTTATTGCGTCCAGACTGTGAGGTTTATTGAGTTTTGGTTTTGTTGCAGTTTTAACAAGACACTTGTCATTAGAAAATAGGATAGAGGGTTCAGTTCCTGAAATGAAAAATTAATATGGTTTGTTGATATCATCAATATTTTTATTGGAGTACAAAGGGCCCCCAGACTGTAGATCAGAGTCTCTTGTGCTAGATTCCCTTACTCAGAATAAACGTACTGACATTAATTTCCCTTGTATAGTGAAGAAAACGGAAGTAATATTAGTCTTTAAATAAAATACGAGTGACTATTTACAACAGTCAATTGCTTTTGAAAATAATTAAATCACAAAGTGAAATTTTTCGTAAGTGCAGAAGACATTTATTGGATGTGGTTATTCTGATGGCATAACAAGGCTAATGAATAATACTAATATATTTAAGGAATAAAAAGAAAGCTATTTCTTGAGGCTTTTTCAAACTTCTGGTTATGATATTCTTTCTCAGCCAGAAATTGCATAAGAGAGCTGGATCAAAAATGCCTTGTGTGAAAAAGAAGTCATGCTATTTAACACAGATAGAGTTGATTTTAAAAAATGTGTGTAATTAGATGCATAATTCTTATGCATAATTTACATGCAATTATGTATGAAAATGAGATATGCACAGGCATAAATGGCTAGCTAAGCACCTCACACACAATCACAGTAATTTTGCACAGAAATTAAACATGCAGTTGCAAACACATTTGAAAAAAATGAAGTCCAGTGAGGAGGAAAAATTTGAATTTTTTCTGAGCAGAAATTGTGTTAAATCCTCAGTCAGGAGGGGGGAGAGTAAACAGCAAAGAAGTGAATAAAAATATAATTGAATATAAACCAGTTTATGTTCAGTCATGGTAGAAGAAACAAAACCAAACATACTTTACCATTTTTATGAAGTGTCAATCTCACTAGTGTAAATTTAGTACAATCCTGAGTAAACAGTGCTGTCAAGCTGTACCACTGCTCTTCTCCTCTATCTCCCCTCCCTGGAAGGTTGTTTAGGCTGGGGGTTTGGGGTACAGTTTCAATGTTTTCTGGCAGCTCTTTGAACGCTCTTAGTTGCTTTCTCCCTTAGGCTAGACTTTCTCTTTAGGAGGAAAAGCTAGCTGGACCATTCCCACTGCTCTAAGTAAATAATCCATTCTTTTTCTTGCCATGGCTAGAAGTCTTGGTCACAGACCAGAGCTTTTGTGCTCCTGTGGTGCCAACAAAGAGGTGGTTCTTGTCACAGAGTGCTTATAGTGCTAAAAATAAAATAAAGTAAAAAAGCTCCAAAGAATTTTCATCAAATTTTTACTGCTGATTGTTTTCACAACACACTCCCATATCTGAGCTTTCCTATTGCACCCCAGACAACTAAAGCAACAAAATACTCACTTCAGTGACATTCATACACATTTCCAAAGTGTCTGTTAAAAAAAGTTTGCATTGTGAAGTCTTTGGTAATGATTTTATTGACAACTTTTAATTTATTTTTGCAGTAAAAGTGGTAAAGAAAATGTTTGTTTTTCTCAGTCTCTCAGCATTATTCTTTGAGTCTTGAATTACCTTTTAGAGAATTTTCACAGAAATGTCTTAATAACATTACAATATATATTTAAAATGAATAAATTAAATATTTATTATCTGACCTTTTAATATTTGTCTTCCCAATGACAGCTGAAAAAAATATTTTACCTATTCTTGAATACAGTAATTTGAATCCAGTTGTAATCAGAATTTTACTGTTTCACTAAAGAGCGTGCTTAAGGTCCTTAGGGAACCTGAACTGTGTATGCTTTGATCAAGGTATATGCCTAACCCTGTTAGGTTTGGCATTCTAAGGATCATAATATGTGCTTATAAATCATAACATTTGAATTATTTTAACTTTAATTTAAGCTCTGCAACTTAATTTTTTTTCTCTTGTCATTATCTTCTTTCCTTTTTCCTAACCTTTTTTCTCCTTGTTTAGGGAAGTATGTATTTTGAATACATACACAACATGGAGGAAAAAAATTGTGGATTTATTTAATTTACTCGTTTTCCACATCAAAAAGTGTATTTTTTTTTTCAGCTAAACCAAGGCTCACTTCTTCCTTGAGGATATAGTTTTGTAGTGGAAGCACTGATAAATTCCACAGTCTCAGTAGGATGTGTCTGAAGGAGAGTGTTCTGGAGGCAGGGAGAGTCTAGTGCTAATCTACATTAGTCAAAGATAGAGCTGGTAAAAGCATTCTCTGATTTTTGTTGCCTTATAACAAAAAAATTACACCATGTCTGTCTCTGCCCAAGATAGAAGGGAACAAGGACCTCCTTACTTAGTGTTGTGGTATTTCAGCACCTTAAACTTAAACATGTTCATTCTCTCAGCTCCCTTCTGAGGTCAGGCTGTGTGGCCCAGGGTGACAGTGCTATTTCTGTGTTCTCCAGAGGCCTGTGGGGTAGGAGTGAGTTGAACTATGAATTCCCCATTCTTCCTTCTTCTGTGTGCATCTCTGTTACCAGGACACAGCACTGGCTTCAGATGTTCATGCCCTCTTGAAAACTTATTATCAAAGGTATTGGTTACCTTCAACTCTTGTTACCTGCCATTGTCACTTCAAACAAATTCTTTTTGCCTTATGCTCAGTTGTACTACTTGATTAAACCATATGCATGAAACTGTGTTTCAAAATGAGTCTGCGCAGAAGTAGAATGCAGGATGGAAATAAATATGTATGATCTTCTAAATCAGTGGTTCTCAACCTTTTTGAAGTTGAGTGGCACTTGAGAAAATTGGCTGTGCTCTGTACCTTGCTGAGGTCAGCACTGAACACATGAGGAGCCGTCACCTTGCTCTTTTGTTAAGTGCTTGTGTACTTGCTGGTTTTATGGAAATTATAGTAAATCTGCTTATAATGTGATTGGCTACGTCATTCAGTGCTGTGTATCATTCTGTAGCCAGTCTGTTAGGGACTATATGTTTACTAGGAGCTCCTGTGGGAGAATATGTGTATTCTTGGGTGTAGTATAGGAATAGTAAGTCCTGTACTTACTGCAGAAATGTTGGATATACTACACCTGTGAGATGCAGTGATGCATTTTATGAGTAGTGAATCTGTCTCATAAATCCTGGAATTTCTGTGTATCTGTTGTAAAGGAGAAACTGCTTGATTTTATTTTTGGGTTTTTTTCCTTCCTGGGTAAAGTGTGTGTGTATGCACTGCATAATGCAGTAAATCTGATAGCTCATGAACACCCCTTACTGTGTGTGGCTCTGTGTGTGTGTCTGGTGAGTCTCACCCAAGCTGTGCCAGCAGGTCCATCATGGCATTGTTACACATGCTGGGAATGTTATGTTTTCCAGCAAGCCTGTGATACATGTGGAGTATAGCTCATTCTTACATGTGCAATCAGCATGTCCAGAATTTCTTCATATACAGCAGCCTGGATAGAGCTACAACAGCCCTGAAGCTGAAAATTAGGATAAAATTTTCTTGGGCAAGATAAGACAGTATTAACCAAACAAATACTTACCTCAGTAAAAAACCCAAAACAACCACAAGAAAGAAAGCCACCCACCGAATAAAGCATTTTCAGCTCTTTGTTATCTGGTGAAGTACGAAAGGGGAAGGAAGACACACAAAGGGAAATCCAGGTACTTGTAGGAAGACAGATGAATGCAGTGTGGGGCATCTGAAAATATGAGATTCACTTCTGAGTAGAGACCGAAGTGCTTGCATTAAAGCTACTGGTGCTCCAGGATGATTAATTAGGCAACACCAAACTGACCCTATATCTTAATGCTGCTCCCAAGCTAATAATTCCACTCACCTTCAGTCCCTGGATTGCTGCTTTTTTGCTGGTTTTCTAAACAGGTTACTACTGCCTGCCTGCCAGATTTTGCTAGATCCATGCTCTGACACTACTTGTGAGCTGCCACTGCCTTGTACCTGAGGCAGAGATGAGAGTAACAAACTCCATTAGGCTCTGCTGTTTCATTCCAAGTATGCTCAGGAGCATCTGTATCCCCCTCTCTGACGATGTGGAGATACTTACACTAAGATGAATTCACAGTAAGACTTACATCGTGTTGCCCATGTAATGGGATTATGTGGCACAGGTTGGCATGTATTCTTCTTTCTGTCCTGTTTGCATAAAAGTGTGACTGGCAGCATTCCTCATGGGGTTTTTTGTTTGTTATCAGTGCCAACAGTCTTTGGTAGTATAACGATTTCTTTTGTATGCAATACTTCTAAGCTTGGTTTATTTTGTAACTGTTAAAGTTATCAACATATTAGTCAGATTTTGGTAAGGCACTGTTGCAGTAAAAGATTTTCACATACAGATCTCTTATTACTATGTTCACAGAAATTTAGCAAAACTTATAATAAGTGTAAACTCTTTTATTGAAGAGATTTTTATGGTTTTGATGTAGACAGCATGTACTAATAGAGGGTATAAAAAGCAGTTGCAATGAAAATTCAACTTGCCATCTGTGCTTTCCCATTGCTAACAATATTACCAACTTTTGTTTAACAAACAGATGAGCCTAAAGTAAAATTATATATTCCTCTAACAGTGCATCTCCTTGCACCTTCTGCTGTCTCCTTCCCAAAGTTGCTACTTCATTAATAATGCTTCTTCAGCAGTTTTTTTTCTTTGACTGTTCTCTGACCTAAATCTATGAAATTATCCTTAGAAAAAAATCCCAACCATCTTCCCCAATGTTATTTGGAAATAGATTATTTGAAGTCTGGCTGAGAACTTGACCACACCAGGATTTGTCCCAGCACTGCTGAGGGGCAGCACCCTTCAGCTGTGGATGCAACATCATCTGGGAACAGAGGGAATATGTAAACTGTATCTTCTGTTGATAGACTAGTTGATCTGGTCTCACAGTTATAGCCAGCCCTAAGCTCTGCTCTGACGAGTCTGCTGTTACCCTGCTAACTTGACTTGTATAAGTCCAGCTCAGTAATTCCTACATTGCACTGAACTGCACCATGTACACTTACACTATAAGAATGACAGAAACTTGGTGTACATGTTTATACCACCTAGGTATCTGTTCACAGAAATTTACAGAGGCAGAACAAAGAAAAATGTGATTTTCTGTTCACTATAATCCTCATTAGTAGTAGTGCTAGAATGTTTATGGGGAAAGGTGGTAAGAGGCTGCAGAAGCATTTGCCTGGAACTAAAGATACAGAAATTCTGCACCTTTGAAAAGATGCAGGAATTAATTGACTTGTTCAACGCCTCAGAAAGAATCCATGTCCTTGTAAGTTAAAGAATCCAGAAGTTTGTGACTTGGTTTGTCTGCTTAGTTCATGCCTCTTGAACTTCTCACCATGAGTCATATGTAAACCACGCACACACACATATATATGTACAGATGCATACCTATGTATATATGTAAATCTTGAATTGTAATCCTAGGTTAGTTGGTAAAACAGCACACTAAGAAGAAAAAATGGTCCTAAAATAACAAATATTTTTTCCCCTCCTTCATTTTGCTAGTATTGTTGCTGAGGCTGAAGGAATCGAGCCGTTAATGAACACCTTGAATGCCCAGAGGGATGGAGCCGTTGCCAATGCCATTGCAGTGCTAACAAATCTGTCCCTGCAAGAGCCATACCGCGTCACTATCCGGAGCCGTGGTATCATGAGTGCCCTTGCAAGGCCACTGCGCTCAACCAACAGCCAAGTGCAGAGCAAAGCTGCATTTGCTGTGGCTTCCTTTGGTTGTGATGCTGATGCACGAACTGAGGTAAAACTACTCTTTGAGGTTGTAGTTATTGATAACATTTCTAGATCTGAGGTGGGAGTTATATGAATCAGGAATCTGTTGTGTCTGATCTAGAAGTCCTGAGCTTTCTAGGTATTTACTTATTTTTGTGATACTTGTTCTGCTGAATTTAGCTCAGTTTTTTAGGACATTTTGGAAAGGGTTTCCTTTAACTGGATTTTTTATGACTATGTTTGCTTTCACCAAAGTAATGCTTTGCAGCTTTTCAGTGGCTCCAATGAGCTTTAACCAGGGCTGTATCTTGATCTGTATGTTTAGGAGCATTAAACATCAAGGTTTCTTTCAGCTGCAACTGTCGGCTGAACTTTGAAGATGAGAAGTTCAGTCCTCTTTACTCTCCCTCAGAGTTCTGTTGCCCGTTTTTAAGGCCTGAACGGCAGTGTCTGACCTTGATTAATGAGATACTGGATGTGCATGGAGTAAATGTATTTCAGACAAAACTCAAAATATAATTAATCCTTTGATCAGTGACATCCAGCAAGTTGAACTCTTTGCTGTTTATGAATTGGTCATAGTATTTTCTTCTCATAAATAAGAATGATGCTATGTGCATTCATAAATCTTAAGCTGGGGTTTCTCATGGGTCAAGGCTGTTAATTAGGACATGAATAAGGAGCATAGACAATTAATCTACCTCTCTCAGTGTCCTTAAAATGTCTTTCTCTTCAAAAATCCAAATGAGCAATATTTCCTCCAGCATGTATAGGAAAGATACTGTAGCACACAAGAGAATAGGATGCTAATAAGATTGTCATACATACAATACAAATTCAAATGTATTGTGATGTAAATGAGTTGCTAGGAGGCACCAGAACACAGAAAAAGCTGTGTGACTCTCTGTGGCAGTCTTGGGTTGTGTAGTCTCTTTGGGTTCCACACCGCAGCCTAATAACTGAAAAGCAGGGCAGAGCCAGAAGGGATGTTTGCCTTGTACCACTGAAGCTCCAGCCTATGCAGAGTTCACAGAAACACAAAATCCCCATAAATGACTTTTTTTCCAGCCCAGTGTAGCTTGTCTACAAAGCTTGAATGTTCTGGGAGGTGATTTCACAGGCTGTTCTTGCTGGGATAGAGGAAGGATGTAAGTGGCAATGTCTTCACTTTTCTAATAGTTAAGAAATGCAGGCGGACTGGGACCACTCGCTGCATTGCTGCATTCTAAGAATGAAGAAGTCAGAAGAAATGCCTGTTGGGCTGTTATGATCTGTGCAAGTGATGAAGTAGCTGCTGTTGAACTGTGCAACCAAGGGTGAGTAGAAATAGTATCAAAAATCAGAGGAAAATTTTTGACGGGAGAATTCAATTTAAGTCGATCTTTACATATTTATAGCAGAATAACAAAGCTTTCTGATAAGCTGAAACTACTTTTGCACCACAGATGTTACAGATGAAATGGTATTGATTTTTAGGAACAGAATCTTCTGACAAAATATAAGCCTGCAGAGAGAACTGTCTAGAATTATAAAACATTTATTGTTTCTGTGACTGAATTAGGCTTTATATTGAAGATAACTTATATCAGTCAATATTAGGGATTACAGTGCCTCATACATTTGAAACTGAAATAAAGGTTTCAGACTAAGTTTAATATACAGTAAATTGTACTTATTACACACAGGATAGATTTGATTTAGAAGCTCTGGTTAACTGCAGGTGTGCTGAAGTGTTATGTGAAAGTGGCTCTGTTTTATTCTTTCTTAGAAACTCACGGTTCCATATATTAATATATGAATTACAAAGGCTGGTTTAGGTTTTAAGAATTATGACACAGGACTCCTCAGACAGGGCGACTCTTTTAGTTACTCCTACATTAAAATATATGTAATTGCCCTGCTCCCTCTGCTGGGCACTTCTCTGATGACTGCACAGATACTTTAAATCCATCTGTGAGGGGATTTCTGAGACTCTCAGAAATTCAGATCAGGAGGGAACCTCAAAGGTGATATTATCCACCTATCCTAGTGTAAGACGGAATAAGGTACACTGACATATTTTGGCTTGGGTAAATACTGATCCTAGGGAGTTTCACAACTTTCTGAGGTAACCTGTTCCAGTGCTGGAATATCCTTACACTTAGAAGGGGTTTCTCAGTTTTAAATATCCCTTAAAACAAATCACATTGTCCTGCTTTCAGTGAGATTGGATAACCACTTTTTATAGCAATTTGACTTTAACTCACTGAATTTTCTCATTTTCCATGTCCCTCTCTGTTTCCTTTTCATGACAAAATAAAAATGTTAGATAAGTTTTGCTTGTATCATTTCATCACACATCTCTGAATTTCTCTAATTTTTTATGCTATTTTGAAGTACCATCTCCGAACTTGGATGAGGTACTTCAGGTGAGGTCATACCACCATCAAATAAAGCTCAGTAATTATTTTCTGTATCTTGTATATGGCACTGTTCTTATTTAATTCCTTTTTGTGATGGTATCAAAGTAGGACTCTAATTTATGTGTCCTTCAAGTTTGACAGCATATTATTGATAATAATACATTAAGCATAGTGTTTCAACTAGTCAGGCACTACTTCATGTTATTTTCATGTAGATCATATTTCTCTGACTTGCTCATGAGTATCCAAGTAGGAATAAGTGAAAAGGCTTATAAAAGTCAAAATATATCTCAAATTCAGCTCATATCTCACATCTACTTCTTCTGCCTATATGTTGAGTCAATTACCCTATTGCAGCCAGGATTAGATTGACTTTACATGATTGATTCCTGACAAATACATAATGGCTATTTCTCACCTCTTGTTGCTTGTGAACTGATTGTTTAATAATTTGATATGATGTTCTTTGGACACTGAAATTTGGCTGAATGATCTCTATTATAATTTCCTGGTTCTTAGTTTTTTCAAAACTAGATAGTATCTTTGCCCTTCTCCACTTGCCAGGCATCTAGCCTAGAATTTTCCAGTACAACTATAATTAGTTCCAATGTTGCTTTTGTGAATTCATAGAGTGTATGAGGTAAGTGTCCTCAGGGACTGCTAACCTTTTCTCCTCAGACTTATTCTAGACATGTTAAGACTACTGTTTCTACCTCCATGTTAATATTACTGCCAGGCATCTGCTTGAAACCTTTCTATGAAAACTGAAGCAAAAAAGGCATCAGACACTTCAGTCTTTTCTGTGCCATCTGTTACGAGTTTTGTTCCCACATTGAGTAATAGGCCTACATTTTCCTCTCTGACTGGTAGCATATGAAACATTTATTTTTGTTTTGGTCCATGAATAGTCGTGTCTCACTTTGCCTGTGCAACTTTTGGGTTTGTCCCTTACTTTTTCTATTCTGTTGGAAGTATCAGTGTTTCCATTTCTGTTTGATTCCTGGCATTTTTTTTGGTTTTCGTCTCTTCATGGAATTTTTGGTGCAGCTGTATTTGTCTGGTTTTGGCTTATATTTCCTCCATATGAGGGTAATGTACCATTGTGCCTGTAATGTCATTTGATTTAGACCCTGCTGTACACATTAGCCTTTCTTTATTCATTTACCCCTTTAAAATTCTTCCCTGTGTTGCTTGCTGATTATCTGCAATATGCTGTAGACATACAGCCTGAACTGGTCTTCCACTATCTTCTCCCACTGCTTTCTTCTGTAAGAGGAGATTGTCATTTGCCTTGCCTGAAAAACTTGTTCTCTGGAGTTCATCTGAATTCATGCCTTCAGAAGTCTACATTGTAGATGTCCACAGTTGAGGCTCCCTGTGTAGTTCACAAATATATATATATATATATATTTATAGTGAATATACAAAATTGATTCCTTGGGATGTGAAGAATATCTGCATATGTGTGTAGTGACACACACAGATAGAAATTTGAATATGTACACACATACACACACACATACACACTGAGATATCATCCTTTTTTCCAGGTTTTTTTTTTTCATTCCTAAACAGCCTCAAAACTGCAGTATATGATGTTCTCCTGATTCAGTTTCCTTTATCTTCGTAGCGAGCTTTTCCTAAGTTTTTCAGGTCAAATGTTGTCAGTATGTGTGTTTCAGCACCAAAAACAGCTTAAGAAAATAATTCCTGTCCTCCCATGTCCCCACATTACTATTTGTTTCTATCTCCATGCTGCAAAAACCCTGCTGTTCTGGTGGTGTTGATACAACTCTTTGTTTTTCCATGCTCGTTCATGTTTAGCAAATATCTGCCAGCTGTGCTCCCCCAAACACAGTAACAGTCCTAGACCAGAAGGATTCACACATTGCATAATGCACAACTGAATCTGCAAATTGCATTGCAGCTGGAAAGAGAGAGAGAAAGACAGAGAGAGAGAGATGGGGGGAGAGAGGGTGCCTGGACTATATCATATGGTTGGCTCTGATCATTATTTCTTTTACATCTTTTTTTTTCCCAAGTTCTCTATGGTGCATAACATCCTTCTAGGTAAAAGGTTGTGGCATCCTATCTGCATTTCTTTAGGTAGCATTTAACTACCTAAAGGAATTGCTTTTGCTTTTGAGCACTGCACAGTGCTTTTCCTTCCCTAGAGAAGGAATTCTGTGCAGCACAGCCAGCTCCTTGCTGGCCCAGAGGGCACGGGATCAGCACTTGGAAGTGAATCTGCCTTGGCCTTGGTAATGCTGAAACTAACTCTGAGCTGTATAATAACAGTTAATTAGTATTAAATGATGAATTAGCCTTTGTATTTTATTTATCAGTGCTTTAGATATCCTAGAAGAAATTAATCAGTCAACAAAGCGTAAAAATAAGTTTAGTGAAGCTGCTCTGGAAAAGCTACTTGATAACAATCTTCCCCAAAAGTACAGCCGGACTGGATATTTATCACCAAGTAATATCATTACTGATGGATTCTATGATTGTGGTCAGGTAAGCTGTTCTAAAAAAATTACTCTATTTAGAAAGAATAAAATTTTCCTCATAATTTAGAAAGAGTAATGTAGCAAAAGCCAGAATCTGGCTACAGAAAAAGACTTTGTTTTCTTGTCCTGAAATTTCACAGCTGTTCTACAGATCTCTTTTGATTATCTTTCTTCATGGATGAAATCATCTTCATGCTATTCCCTAGCTGTGATCCTCCCAATCCTATCTGAGCTGTTCAGACCTAGTTTTTTTTCAGATCCTTTCTCAAACTTTAGTTCTTCTGGTCTCTTTCCCTGCACTATACTTAATGCTAACTTGACATTGAATGACCTATGGACGTTTTGTTTGTTTAGTTTTACATAAGGAAGTGAAGAGTTCATATTTTCACCTTGGTCATGACCCTTTCTCTCACAAAAGAAGTGTTTGTATATAAAGACTGACTCCAGTATCACTTGTTAGTGCTGTGCTCAGTTTAAATCCAAGAAGGACTTTTCAAAATACCCAAACGAATTAGAAATACCAGTCTTACTGACAATCAGTGAAATACCTGCTCCTAAAGCACTTGGTTGCTTTTGAAAATTCCACCCTGTGTTGTAAAGCCTTCAGAGACAGGAACATTTCCTTATTCTGGAACTGTTTGGAATGCTTAAAAACAATAACTACAAGCTAAAATATTTATAAACAATCTTTTCTAAGAAAAATTGATGAAGAAAATGCAAATTAAGAAGAAAATAATTTCAGATATTTTGAATGGCTTTATAAGTTCTTACACAGTCTTTGGTTTACAATTAGGAATTTTAAATTACTGTTTAGGTATCTTTTAAATATATTTTTTCTCTGCATCTTTAACTGAACAGAACACCTTATATTTTATGCTAATTTTCTTGTAGGTAAAACATGGAAAGAAATTTTTGTCTTTGGAAGAACTAAGCAAGCAAGAGCTTACTGACCGTCGGGCAATAATCTTCATTAATGCTAGACCCCAAGAAAAGTGAGTAGTGTTAGATCTACTAGCATTTGTTGTAATAGCTCATATTTTTAATGGTTTTCACTGTTTCCAGTACAAACTTCATTCTATCTATCTATCTATCCATCTATCTATCCACGCACATATATAAAGTAGAGACATCTGTTTTATTCCCAGCACAGTACTTTTATGTCCTAGAAGGCAAAACATTTGTATTTTATAAAATAAGAATTTGGAAAATAGCTTATTAAGTTGAGTTGCTTTATTTATCTTACCCTTAAAGACTCATTCATTTAACACTCTTTGATTCTTGATGATGGGACACCCAGTGTTTTATTAGTTATAACAAAGCTTGTCATCTGCTGTAATAATTAGTCATCTAAGCTGAATGCCAACATTCGACAATGAAACCTATGATTTGATGGTCCTCTTGTACAGACAAATGCATGGAATTTTAAGCACATCATTCTAAGGGGCGGGACAAAGCCGAGCATTAAGCTCTCAGGCTTGATAAAGAGCCTATGTCCATTTCTTCTCTGTTTAAGTTGAAGCCAGCCTAACAAATCTTCTTAGATTTGAATGCAGGAAGTTGGTATTGGGCTTGTTTAACTGGGAGCCATTTCCTGTAAACAGTCTCACAGATCAAAGATTGCTCTACCAATGTTTTGCAAGTCCAAAAACTTCTTCTCTGTCAACACATCACATATTTGGTTTACAGTATCATTAACTTCCCTTTTAAGCTTGTATATGACACCATAAAGATGTCTGGGAATATCTATGACAAATTAGACTTCCATTCTCTTTGTTGATCCCTAGAGTTGTCTTTAACTATCAGGTCTTCTTTCTTTGACTTTGATACAGCTTCTTGCTTTTGTACTTTGGCAGCAGTCTAACTCCCCAGTTACTTTTGTGTCCATCATTGGGTATTCACCGATCTCAGAAAGAAAAAAGAGTTCTAGCACAGGAGC
>VZTH01001076.1:0-13667 GCA_013397815.1 Aleadryas rufinucha | reverse complement strand
AGGGGGGGCGGGAGTGCGGTTATTGAATATAAACACGCCGTGTAATTTACATGCTAATTATGTTGAATGCGCTACAAGCCCATAATTAGAATCTAATTAGGTGAGAGCGCCTGTAATTGGTTTTGGGGAATGCAGTGATGATGCACCTGGGGAGGTGACCCGCTCGGGTCGTAATGGCATTAACTCTTCGTGCTGGTGCCCTGGTGATGTTTGGGGGTGTCGGGAGGATTTGGGGGGCTGGGGTGGGGTGAGGAGTCCCTCGGGGTGCTCGGTTTATCGAGAACCCCCAAAATCTCCCTTTCGCTTTGGAGATCAGCACTGGTCTCCATGCCAGTGGGTGATAAATAGGGCCCACTCACGCCTGCCCGATGGGGGCCAGTGGTGACAGCCAGCAAGGATGGACAGGTGCCGGAGCTGGGAATGCAGCCCGAAATTGGCGTTGCAGGGGGAATTTGGCTTTGCAGAGCACGCAGTCGGGCGGGGGTGCCGCGGGTAGAGCAGAGCATCGCGCCTCGTTGCCAGCCCTTGGGCTCCTGGCCGCCGGCATCACTCGAGGGCGCGGGGTAATTACAGCTCAACGCCCGAGGACACAAAACGATTGCGGGCAGGAGAGTCCCGGGGGGCTCGGTGGGGGCTCCGCGGAATGTTGTGAGGAGACGGTCCCCAGGGAGGCCACCCTGGCTGTGATGCCGAGCGGCTCCTGGCTCCGGTGCTCGGCAATTAAAATAGGATTAGGCTCCCGGCCAGCCGGGGAAGCTCTGCCGGTGCCGGGATTGGCGATGGCGAAGCAGGAGGGAATATGCTCGTTGGGGCGCATCGGCTAATGAGCCGGCTTCTCCAGCCCGGCCGGGGCCCCTGTCCCGCTCCATCCCCAGGGACACCCCATGGCTGCTGGGGGAGGGTTTGGGGACACCGTGACACTGGGGGATTAGGCAGTGCGGTGGAGGTTTGGGAGGTCAGAGGTTGTGGCAGGGTCTTGCCCGCCCTGCCATCCTCTTTGGAGAGGGCGTTACGGGGCAGCGGGTCCGTCACCGCCCTGCTTTGGGAGTGCCCCCTCTGATCGCTGGGCCGTGGGGGGCTGAATGGAGCCCCCGGCGGGGGGCCAAGGCTCTTTGTGCTACTGGCCCTGTCCCCTGTCAAGCCCTGGAAATGCCCATTCTAGTGGATGTGGGATATTTGGGGCTGTCACTGACATGGAACCCTCCACCACCGGTGTCCTGGCGCTCTGGGATCCCGGGGATGTTGGTGCTGGCATCCCCATGCTGGGCAGGGATGGCAGATGAGGGGCTGTCCTGGCATGGGGGCTCCTGTCCAGTTGAATTGCCATCCCTGTCTCTGCCTGCTCCAGATGTCTCTGTCCTGAGCGGGAAGCCTGGGCACGCGATTCCATCACTGGCAGCTGGGGACGAGCTCTTCTGCTGTGCCTGTGTCACCCACTGCCAGAGCCACCCTGCCCTCTCCTGGCTCCCTGTCGGTCCCCAGCGACACCAGCATGGCACTGAGGGAAGCACCAGCACACACACACACACGGTGTGGGGCACACACCTGCACACACACAGTGTATGGGCCGGTGGGGCAGCTTCAGGACATGGGACAGGCAGGGACCAGACCCAGTGTGCCACGGCACAGGCAGGGACTGCTACAGGACACGCTGGGGACGCCATGGGTGGCATGTGAGCCAGCACCAGCAACAGGGAGCATCTGGAGCCCAGATGGGCCAGGCAGGAGGAGGAGCCTGCCGTGGGTGGGTGGGTGAGCGGCCCCCTGGCCCCCCATCCGTGGCACCGTTCCACAGCACCTCTGCCATGGCCCCTCTGCCTGCAGCCCAAACTCCAGCCCCTCCACATGCCCGCCGTGCTCATCCCGTCCGTCCAGCCCTGGCAGAGGGGCAGGCCCCCCGGCCGGGGGAGGTTCCTGTCACATCCCATGACGCCGTTTTCCCGCAGCCCGCTCCGACGGTTCCCACGCTGTGTGTGAGCGCTGGCCTCACTGCCACGGCTGAGCGGGTCCAGCGTCTGTGCAGGTGTGCACTGCGGGGCTGGGGAGCACCGCTGCCAGCCGGGGGACAGAGGGGGTGCCCTGGATGGGAAGGGACCCTGGGAGCACCTGTGGGACATTCCAGTCCCTCGTGCAGCCGGGAGGTCAGGGAGATCTGCAGGCACTTGGCCTCCCGCTGGGAATGGCCGCTGGCTGCTGGAGCCCTGCCCAGCACTGCCTGGAAGCCGGTGTGATGCTTCCTGACACTGACCTGTGGGACCCTGCTCCGCCCCTCCCCGGGGAGGGGAGTCCCCAGAGCTGCTCCCAGTGCCTGCACAGGGCACCCCTCTGCACGAAGGGACAAACTCCACAGGGTGAAGGTGCTCAGTGGATCCGTGTATCATGAGTGTGGCATCTGATGGCTGTTGGTGGCATCCAAAGAGGATGACAACTGCAAAGAGTATGGCATCTGGGGCAGATGGCATCCCACGAGGGTGACATCCAATGGCTGAGGGTGGCATCTGATGGTTGTTTGTGGCATCCAAAGAGGGTGACACCTTTTAAAAGAGTGGCATCTCCAAAGGGGTTGGTTTCAGAGGCAGATGGCATCACATGGAGGTGGCATCCAATGGCTGTTGGTGGCACCCTAGGAGAGCAGCATCTCTGAAAGGAAGCATATGGGGAAGATGATGTCCCATGGGGATGGCATCTGATGGCTTGGAGTGGCATCCAAAGGGGTGGCATCCAGGGCAGATGTCATCCCATGGAGGTGGCATCTGATATTTGGGGGTGGTATGCAAAGGGAGTGACACCTCCAAGGGGAGTGGCATCTCCAAAGAGTGGCATCTCCAAAGAGGTGGCCTCCAGGGCAGATTGTACCCTGTTGGGGCAGGGTGCTCTGTCGTGCTCGTGCCCTGGCCCCTGCCGCGTGGTTCTTGGCACCGGCCCACATCATCTGCAGCACTTCTGCCTTCCATCTGGCTGCCTCATTGCACTTGTGAATATTCATGACCCTCATTATCCTCTTTCACTCCTTGCTCCCACACTTAGGCTAAAAATAACTTTCCAAGGGGGGATGGGGTGTGCGGGGCGGGAGGCTCATCCTCTCCCCTGGAGCTTGTTCCTTGGGGTCCCAGCTCCCCCATCCTAGGAGCCAGAGGCTTGGCTGGAACATGGGGTCACAGTGCAGGAGAGGGATGATGCTGGAGATTTTGGGAGCTGTGCTCTCTGGGCTGGGGTGGCAGAGAGCCCCTGCCTGCTGCCCCATCTCAGTGGCAACCTCCACTCCCTGCTGTGGGGTGCTGGATCTCCTGAGCCCAGGTCCTGATGATTTCTCTCCTGGCCACTCTTGGTTGTCCCAACTGGCCACGAGCATCTCTGTCATTGTCCCATGTCCTGCATTGAGGTGGCAGTATCATGATGCTCATGGAGTGGAAAGTGGGCAGCAAGGGGCTGGAAGGTAGTGGGCACCTCTTCTCATGGGGTGTCCTCCAGCTGAGTCCGGGCTTGGACTCAGGGGTGACACGGGGGAAGACAGGGGTCCCTGGGGTACTGACACCTTCCCCTTTCCCCCTGTAGAGCTGAAGGCGACGGGCACAGCACACTTCTTCAACTTCCTCCTCAACTCCAGTGACTACCGCATCCTGCTGAAGGACGAGGACCACGACCGCATGTATGTGGGCAGCAAGGACTACGTCCTCTCGCTGGACCTCCACGACATCAACCGCGAGCCCCTCATCGTAAGCTGCCAGCACAGGGCAGGGGGGAGCGGGTGGAAGGTGTTAATTGGGCATTTTGGGGGCCTTTTGGATGCCGGGGCAAGAGCTCTGTGGGCATAACTGGTGCTGGTGGGGCAGTGGTGGGGCCAGGTGGGAGCCAACACCCTGGGTTGGTGTTTCCACAGATCCACTGGCCCGCGTCCCAGCAGAGGATCGAGGAGTGCATCCTGTCAGGCAAGAACAGCAACGTGAGTAGCCACCATGAACCCCCTTCTGGTGGTGGAGTGGGGCTGGTGGCTGGCACTGGAGGGGAATTCATGTCCCTGTGTCCTACCCTGGAAAAGCCATCCCCCAGCATGTACAGCCATGTCACAATGGGGTGGCACTCTGGGGTGTCCCAGTGTCCTGTCACCCATTCTGTTCCAGCCAGGCAGGTCCTGGAGAGCTTCCTGGGCAAGTAGGAGGCCAAGCTCTCCATGCTGCTGCCTCTTACCAGCCAGGGCTGGGCCCTCCAGCTTGCCAGCTCGTGGCCCATGCCAACCCCTGATCCGTGCTGTCCCATGCCACACACCATCCAGTGACCCATTCCATCCCATGCCCACACCAACCATGGCCCCACCACAATCTGCAGCCCCCGTGCTTGGGTTGACACACTCTCCTCTGCTTCCCAGGGGGAGTGTGGCAACTTCATCCGTCTGATCCAGCCCTGGAACCGGACACACCTCTACGTGTGTGGCACTGGCGCCTACAACCCCATCTGTGCCTTCGTCAACCGCGGGCGCAAAGCCCAGGTGAGGGGTGGGAGGGATGGGGGTGCTGAGCTGGTGCCTGGCACCGTGGTGCTGGCACAGCCACCAGGGGACTGCAGTGGGGTGGGTGCTTGGCTCGGCTCTGCTGGCTGGTGGGGGAGTTTGGGGGGCTGAGGGTTGGGGCAAGGGCAGCCTGGGGGCAATGGCAGGCTGGAGGTGACTGTGGCTGACGGTGTCGTGCTGCTGAGCGGGGCCAAGCCATCTCCACAGACCAAGGACTTCTCTTCACGCTGGAACTTGGCTGTACTCTGATGGCAGCTTCCACACAACGTGCCCTCCCACCCTGCTGGCTACAGCCACTGCTGGATCTCCACTGGGACAAGAGACATGTCAACCCGGCTTCCCACTTGCTGCCAGGCTGCTGAGCTCCTCACCGTGGATTCCAAGGATGCCTGGCACCATGCCAGCACCGGTGCTGCACGGGGAGAACCCTGCAGGGATTGTGCCAGCACTTGTGGCCATGTCAAGAACATCCCCGGATGGATGTCACCCAGTGCCAAGGACCACAACCATGCAGTGAGAGGGTGGAATCAAAGCTGCATGCCACCAGGCAAGATGTGTGGCAGACAGAGGAGCATTTTCAGGACAGCCCTGGGAGGGAGCCAGTCTCTGCAAGTAGCAGCACAAGTATCCCAGGGATCCCAAGCCCTGTGAGGTGTCTCTTCCCTCCTCGCTGGGGTGACAGGTCTCAGGCTGTGTCTTCTCCTGAGGTTGGAGAGGGAGTCACCAGCCCAAACCGAGGGAGGATCACGGCGCTGGATATAAAGGACGGGCATCTGCCTCAGAGCCCCCAAGCCTGGCACGGGCACTGAGAGAGGTGGACACTGCTCAGACCATTCCAAATTGGGATTGGACTGGGACTGGACTGGGGATTGACAGCATATGAGGAGGACCAAAGGTGCTAGTGCAGTTGAGGACAGCACTAGTTGTCCAGCAGAGCCAGTGGCAGTGTGGAAGCGTTCCAGTGACCCCATGGTGCTGATACCTTTGCTGCTGAGGCATTGCTCATCAGCAGAGGAGGAACAAGGTGGCAGGTGCCATTTTTGGGCCCCTAGGTGTAAGCTCAGCCTGGCTGGCTGTGGGAAGCCAACTCTCCACTCTCTCCTACCCCATGCTAGGGCACCCCAGCTCTGTGGGAGAGAGCAGGATCCATCCTGGAGAAGCTCCTGCTGGAGCCTCAAGGAACCCAGGGGGACAGCAGTGCTGCTGCTCAATGGGTATCCATCGCCCCAGCTCTTGGGGTCCCCTCCTCACCCCTGCCCTGGGGGGTCCTTCCCCTGCCGGTGCTAACTCTCTGCCCTGCTCCTTTTCCCCAGGGGTTTCCGCCGAGCCAGCCGGGAGGCCGGGAAGGCAGATCCACCGACAGCCCCCTCAGCCCGAGACCAGCACAGAGCAAGGTGGGAACCGGTCTGGGAGCCCGCCGCAGCCGTGCCCACCTCTCCCCAGGGGCACGCCAGAGCCGCGGGCTCCTTCGTCCCACTGGCATGCTTCCGACCCCTGGGCCGGGCGCCCCGTGCCGTGGGCACCCCTGCCATCCCCTTCCCTCTCAGGACAGCACCTCCCGGCCACCGGCCTGGCGTCGGCTTTCCTTCTCTCACTAACTCCTTCCTCCTGGTCCAAGTAGGATCCCCTCCGTGGGGGACGCTGTCAGGGATGGTGGCTCTCCACCCACCGCTGACTTTGCCTGACTCCAGGCTTGCTGTGTCCCTTGGGAGTGGGACCATGTGTGGGCAGAGCCACAGGGCTTGGGATGATTCAGGGGAGGATGCCCAAACGATGTGCAAGAAGGTGTTTGGGTAGGGCCCACAGAAACGTTACTGAGCAGCTGCTTCGCCTTGCCCCAAGAGAGACTTGTGCCATCCTGGCAGGCAAGTGCACTCAGGGAGGTGACAGCATCCCTGGCTTCTGGGAACACCCCAGTGTGCAGCCCACCCTGACAGTGTCACCCCCGAGCCTCTCCCTTCCGGACTAACATGGGTCAGTGCATGGGCTGGGGACCGTGGGGGACGTGGGCACCCCAGTGCAGCCTGGGGCTCCCCCAGCCCCTCGGGTGGTCGGGGGCAAAGGATGATGCTTGGCAGCGAGCATCTCCCTGACTGCAGGCAGCTCCTGCTGCGAAAATGCCATTGCCATTTTAGCCCCCTCGGGTCACCCCGGTTCCTCTCTCCCTGCTGGGGACAGGGTGTGTGTCCTAGCAGGAGCTCCCTGGGGGCTGCCAGCATGTGCTTCCTGGCAGCTCCAGTGCATTTCAAGGTGCATTAGTCGATCAGCAGTGCCAGCACCACAATCGCTCCTGTGTTGCCTGACCAAGAGGGTGAGGTGGTGCAGCCAGTGCCAGGGCTATGCTGGGGAGAGAGAGGTTGTCCCTATGAGGCATTTGCCCACCTCAGGAGCAGGGCCAGCGTTGGGCAGAGGCGTTTGTGATGGTGATGGTGGCACAGACCGCGCAGCAATGGGGATGGTGAAACATGGCTGTGCCCATCTCTGGGCCTGGGTGCCCCAGGAGGAGCTGGTGTGAGCAAACCCTCCAGTGGGAGATGCCTATGGTGAGATCCCAGCCCCTCATCCCTTCCTGTTCTTCCCAGAGCTGGGGCTCTGCCAGGACCCTGCTGGCCTCTCAGTGGAGGGTGGCTGTCACCATGTCCATCACCCGTGTGCCAAAGCCAGGGCCACCGGGCATCTGCCTGATTTGGTTGCTCAAGGTCCCCCCCATGCCCAGGCTCCCCATGGATGCTCCTGTGCTGTTGCTTTGTCTCAGCTGAAGGTGGTCCCTATGCCAGGGTGAGGGGTGACTCGCCTGGGCCAGCCTGTCCCTGTGTGCCCCCAGCCAGCACTGACAGAGGATTTTGAGTGTGTCTCCAGAGGCAGTGTGGGTCTCGCTCCTGGCTGGGAATGTGTGATGGTGCCAGGGATGGCCACGGGGAATTCAAAAGTGACAGTGGAGAGGCATCCCATGGAGCAGACACAGCATCTCACCGTGTGAAGAAAAGTGCTGGAAAATGGCCCCTGGCAAGAGAAGTACAGTGGGTCCAGCAGCCGAGCTGTGCTGAGCTGTGCCGAGCTGTGCCAAGCTGTGCCGAGCTGTGCTGCAGGCCAAACCCTGCCTGCTGAAGCTGCTGCAACTGTGTGACCTGGAGCTGGGCAAGCGGCGATGTGCAACACAGCCAGCTGGAGTGAAGAGGCAGTCAGAGGGGGCTGTTCTTCCAGACCTGGGGGATGGATGCCCCATTTCAGCCTGGTGGCTCAGCAAAGTCTCCAGGTGATGGAGGGCATGGAGAAGCACCCAGCATTTCCAGAGGAGTCACTCACAGGAGCTTCAGCATCTCAGGAGACCTGCAGACCCCTTGTGTGGTCCATCGGCATCCATCCTCGCTGCTGTGCACCATCCTGGAGCAGGCTGCCTCTCCTGGTGGGCTTTGGGAGCTGTCACACGAATGGAGGGGTGAAAGTCTAACCAGCTGCTCTATTTGCTTCCTTCTCCAGGATTATATCTTCTACCTGGAGCCAGACAAGCTGGAGTCGGGCAAGGGGAAGTGTTCCTACGACCCCAAAGTAGACACCGTCTCTGCATTAATAAGTGAGTCCTGTAGCTCCCTGGCGCCAGTGCTTCCTGCGCTGGGCAGAGGGAATATGCAGGTGGGATGGAACAACTGCTTCCACCAGGAGCAGGGTTCCTGCTCTGCCCCCCCTGCCTGCTCCAGCTGGCCAGGCACCTGACCCAGCAGAGGTGGGGATTGTGGTTCCAGACCAGTGCCAACCTCCAGAACCCTCTGGAATGGTCTCAGGCAGTGGCTCCTGGTTGCCTGGTGGCTACCAGCCAGGTCTGGGGCTGGCACTTGAAGAAGGTGGGTGGACGGGATGAGGTGGGGATTCCTGGCTGACCTCTGCCCTCTGCAGATGAAGAGCTTTATGCTGGCGTCTACATCGACTTCATGGGCACGGACGCGGCCATCTTCCGCACCATGGGCAAGCAGACGGCCATGAGGACAGACCAGTACAACTCCCGCTGGCTCAACGGTGAGTTCAGGTGTCACTGGCCCAGGTGCCCTGGGGACCCCATGGCTCCAGCCCTAGAGATGAGACCTGTCGTGTGGTCCTGCATCCTTCTGCCAGGACAGAGACAGCAGCCAGCATGGGCAGGTGGATGGGTGGGTGGATAGATGTATTGGTGGATGATGGATGGATGGATTGATGATGGATGGATGGATGGGTGGAAGAATTGAGGATGGATGAATTGATGATGGGTGAATGGATGGGTGGCAGAATTGATGATGGATGAATTGATGATGGGTGGATGGATGGATGGAAGGAAGAATTGATGATGGATGGATGGATGGATGGATGGATGGATGGATGGATGGATGGATGTGCAGGCACAAGAGCAGGGATAGCTCTGTGGGACAGTGACAGACATGCCTGGAGCTTTGCTGGGCGGTGGGAGCAGACAGCTGGTGAGAGATGGGGCTGGCTCTGGTGGTGTCTGTGCATGGGTTTCTGCAGCGCTGAGATGTCAACCGTGTCGCCTGCAGTCGGTGACCCCGAACGTTCATCCTGGCCCCCTCGGAGCACCCCTGCCTGCGGGGCAGCAGCTGAGTAAACAGAGCAGAGCAGATGGGATGATCCTGCCGGGCCAGGGAGCCAGCGGGGTGGTAACCCGAAGAGGGGGAGCTGTCAGCACAGGCTGGGCACCGGCTGATGGATGGCAGGGAGAAGCTTCCTGAGAAGCTTCCATGCTGTGTGGTTCCTTCCTGGGGGGAAGACTGGTTCCCACCAACTTGCTTATAGAGCTGATGTATCTCTTCAACCTGTGGACCTCAGGGATGCTTCGAGCCTCTCCTGGTGCACTAGTGATCACAAGAGACACCCAGTTCCCCAAATGCAGCTCTCGCCCTGTGACCACAGCAGTGCTTTTCCAGGAGTGGGGTGATGCTGCAGCAGAGAGGGGCTCAGCATCCTGCTATGGCATGGAGCAGGGGTGCCACTGGGCTGATGGTGCCATGCTGTGCTCTGCCATTCCAGACCCAGCCTTTGTCCGTGCCCAGCTCATCCCTGACAGCAGCGAGAGGAATGACGACAAGCTCTACTTCTTCTTCCGAGAGAAGTCGGCCGATGCCCCACTGAGTCCCGGGGTCTATTCTCGCATCGGGCGCATCTGCCTGGTAGGTGTGGCAGAGGACAGGCAGGGGAGCAGGCAGGGGGACAGGCAGGGCTGAGCACAGGGGTCTCACTGTTGCAGAACGACGACGGGGGCCACTGCTGCCTTGTGAACAAGTGGAGCACCTTCCTGAAGGCCCGGCTCGTCTGCTCTGTGCCGGGACCCGACGGAATTGAAACGCACTTCGACGAGCTCCGTGAGTGTGCGAGGAGAGGGATGGGAGCCTTCTCTACCCCTGCAGGCTAGGGAGGCAGAACTGGGGACCCCCTTGCTGCCCCCTGCCTCTTGCTCTTCCATGGGTAACTGCTCTCCCTGTACCCTGGTGTCCCTGCCCACTTTCCCAATCGTGACACCTCCATCTTTCTGTCCCAAGAGGACGTCTTCATCCAGCAGACTCAGGACACCAAGAACCCTGTTATCTACGCTGTGTTCTCCGCTTCGGGGTGAGTGCTGACCCTCCTGGCACGGTGCAGCAGAGGAGGGGGTCCCAGCTGGGTGGGTGTCCCAGAAATGCCATGACAAAGGGTGGCAACAGGTCCTTCCCCCCAGGTCGGTCTTCAAGGGCTCTGCTGTGTGTGTCTACTCGATGGCTGACATCCGCATGGTCTTCAACGGGCCCTTCGCCCACAAGGAGGGACCCAACTACCAGTGGATGCCCTACACAGGGAAAATGCCCTACCCCCGTCCGGGCACTGTAAGTACCCCCTGGCACCACGGGGAGGGGAGCCAGTGCCTGCCAGGCAGCCGGCACCCCCAGACCTGTGCTCGGGTACCAACTCACCGAGCACTGGTGACGCTTGTGCCACAGTGCCCCGGGGGGACCTTCACCCCGTCCATGAAGTCGACCAAGGACTACCCTGACGAGGTGATCAACTTCATGCGCGCGCACCCGCTGATGTACCACGCCGTGTACCCCACGCACCGCCAGCCGCTGGTGGTCCGCACCAACGTCAACTACCGCTTCACCACCGTGGCCGTGGACCAGGTGGACGCGGCAGACGGGCGCTATGAGGTGCTTTTCCTGGGCACAGGTACCCACGCCGCGCACCGCGGGGAACGCAGCATGCTCCGGCGCGGCCCCGGAGGGCGCGGGCACCACCAGGGCTGGCCAGAGCACGGTGCCCTCCGCCGCTAGAGCGGGGTGAGGGGCTGAGACTGCCCCCCCTGAGATCCCTGCCCCTCTTCAAGGCTCCATACTGTTCTTGCCCTGTCCCGGTGCCATCTCACAGACCCTACTGTCCTGCCTGGTCCTTCCCTTAGCCCAGCTCCTATCCCTGAAGCCAGTGATCCAGCATGATACTTCCCGTCCTAGGGATTCTACCGTCCAGCCTGGTCCTCCCCCTGTCCTGGTGCCTGTCCCAGGGGCCTCATCATCCAGCCTCATCCTTTCCTACTACTTTCCTTCCTAGTACTCATCCTACTACTTCCTATTGCCCATGCTAAGCCCATCATTGTCCAGCCTTTTGCCTTTCCTGCCCAGTTGCCCATCCTAGAGGCACTGACATCCAGCCCTGTTCTTCCCAGACCTCAGTCCGCATTGTGGGGGCACTATCATCCAGGCCAGTGCTTCCCCTGCTCTTAATGTGCATCTCAGAGCCCCCATGATCCATCCTGGTCCGTTTCTTGCCCTGTTGCCTGTCCCCATGCTGCCCTGGGTGGTGGCAGTCTCTAGGCACAGGTGGTGAGCTGAGCTGGCATACTGCACCCCTGAGCTAGCACACAGCTACCTGCCATAGCAGGAGAGAGATGGGGATGTGCTTAGGGGATCCTTCCTCCCCACAGTCCCAGCAGGGACCCCCTTCCCAGGCAGAGAGGGCATGGGTGCCCAGGGGTAGCACTGAGCCCCTGGGCACTATGGTGTCTTGCAGATCGGGGCACCGTGCAGAAGGTCATCGTGCTCCCCCGGGATGACATGGAGACAGAGGAGCTCATGCTGGAGGAGATTGAAGTGTTCAGGGTAAGGGCTGGCGTGTCGTCCACTCTACTGAGTGTTCTTGACCCATCCAACCAACCCCTTGGGACACCAGCCAGCCCCTTGAGACCAGTCACTCCCTGGGACACCAGCCAGCCCCTTGGGGCAGCAGCCAGCCCTTTGAGACATCAGCCAGTCCCTTGGGACAACAGCCACCTCTTGACCAGCTCTAGAGGGACTCCAGGCATTGGTCCTGCCTGCTGCCCACTCACGTCTCCCCCTGCCTGCTCTGCCTGCTCCAGCTGCCTGTGGGTGGTCTGGGGTGCCCACCCCAGGGCTGTAGTATCAGTCCAAGCAGTCACCCCTCCATCTTCTTCATTCCTGCTCTCATCCAGGTGCCAGCACCCATCAAGACGATGACCATCTCCTCCAAGAGGGTGAGTCAGAGCACGTGGCAGGGGGCTGGGTGGGCAGATCCCATCACAAACTCAGCTGTGGCATTGCCCAGCGTCACCACAGCACCGGAACGGGATGCACGCAGAGGCACTAGTGCAGTGGGGATGAGGTAGCATCTCACCCTGTCCTCTTTGTCCCCAACAGCAACAGCTGTATGTGTCCTCGGCCGTAGGCGTGACCCACCTGGCCCTGCACCGCTGTGACGTGTACGGGGAAGCCTGTGCCGACTGCTGCCTGGCCCGGGATCCGTACTGTGCCTGGGATGGCAGCGCCTGCACCCGCTACTCCGCCTCCTCCAAGAGGTACCGGGGTGGCCGGGGAGAGGGTCAGGGAGTGACCCCCCAGCCCCAGGCTCCCCCCTCACCTCCCGCTTCCCCACAGACGGAGCCGGCGGCAGGACGTCCGGCATGGCAACCCCATCCGGCAGTGCCGCGGCTACAACTCCAATGGTGAGTGGGGTCCAGGGCAAGGCCCTGCAGCGTGGGCAGCTGGCAGGGGAGGCTGAGGGCACAGGGCAGGAGCTGGGGACACAGGGATTCCCTGGTGGGTTGATGGTTTTGTGGGTGGATGTGTGGGAAGATACATGGATGTATGGGTGGGTGGCGGGAGGAGTGAACAGATGTTTTAGGGAGGGAGATGAACAAAGATCAGTGGATACATTGGGGATGAGAACAAGCACAGATAAACGGGTCAGTTTGTGGATGGATGGATGGATGGATACATTGGGGAGTAGGACGAACATGGATAGATGGATACACTGGGGATGGAATATGGATGGATAGATGGATTTGTTGGGGAGGAGATTGAACAGATTTGGATGGATGGATGGATGGATGGATGGATGGATGGATGGATGGATGGACAGACACCCACCCTTGCAGATAGTTGGGCAGGGGAGCAGTGCAGTGGGGTGGGGTGGTGACCTGGCTGCCCATGGCCCCCCTGCAGCCAACAAGAACACGGTGGAGGCCGTGCAGTACGGGGTGGAGGGCAGCACAGCCTTCCTGGAGTGCCAGCCCCGCTCACCCCAGGCCAGCGTCAAGTGGCTGCTGCAGAAGGACAACAGCGACCGGCGGAAAGAGGTAGGGCAGGGCGCCGCTCCGGGGGTGCCCGGGGTGCCGGGCGCCAGCCGGCTGAGCCGTGCCCCCTCTCGCCCCCAGCTGCGGGTGGAGGGCCGGGTGCTGCGCACGGAGCAGGGCTTGCTGCTGCGCGCCCTCCAGCTCAGCGACAGCGGCCTCTACTCCTGCACCGCCACCGAGAACAACTTCAAGCACACGGTGACCAAGGTGCAGCTCCGCGTCCTCAGCAGCCGTGCCGTCCACGCTGTGCTGGTCCAGGCGGAGACCCCCCCTGGCCTGCCGGGTGCCCCCACTCCCCGCTACCAGGACCTGCTGCAGCTCCTCAGCCAGCCCGAAATGGGACTCCTGGACCAGTACTGCCAGGGCTACTGGCGGCACACGGCCGCCAGCCCCCCGCAGCCGCTGGCTGGCCTCAAAGCCAAGGAGCAGCAGGACCAGAAGAAGCCTCGAAACCGCCGGAATCACCAGCCAGAGACCTATGGGCATACATGAAACCATCATCAGGGACTTTGCTAGCACAGTGGTCTATTTTTCCCCCCTTTTAATATTAAAAATATCTAT
>VZTH01001072.1:2348-31385 GCA_013397815.1 Aleadryas rufinucha | reverse complement strand
TATATTTATACACATATATATAGCTTTTCCTCTAGATTTACAGGCAAGGGTGTTTTTCACAGCAGCCAGGCTCCCATTTGTTGAGGTTTTTTGCAGGAGCCACGAGGAAGGAGAACCTTTAAATCACCAGGAAGCTCTGACAATGCAGACCCTACCGTGCAAGATTGCTTTTAAAAAGCACTTACTTTTTATGGCCTAATTTAAGGCGACATTGAACGTTCTCAGGAAAACCTCCCGGCTCCTCCAAGGGTTCTGCCCTGGTGAAGTGCCTGCAAGTCCTTTCCTGCATTAATTCCCGGCCCAACGCTCTGGGAGCCTCTTGGAGCTGCACCAAATGGGCAAATCCGAAGCCATCACTCCTGGGATAAATCTCCTGTGCGGTGTGGAGCGGCTCCTGCGGGGCTCTGGTGGCCTGCACTGCTTTTATCTCACCCACATCGGTGCTGCTCCTGGTGTTTGAGTTGTAACTGCTGCAGGGGAGGGCTGTGCTGGGGGGTGACGGGGAGATAAAGGCTTTTAAGATCCCAAAATTCAGCCAAAAGCCACCACACACTGTGTCCCTGCATCCCATCCTCTGTGCTGCACGCAGGGATCCTGCCCAAACCACCGGGGTGGGAATGTTTGGCTTTGCAGGTGTGGTACAAGGAGCAAGGGGAGCAATGTGATTAAAGATTATGAATGATAATTAAATCATCCTCTCCTTTTATAAGGTCTTGAACTGAGGTTTTTTACCCTATTCTCCGACACATGGAAAATGCAGGGGCAGAGGACTCTGTCACTTAAACATGTCCATGAATTGAAGGCAATCCCTCAGGCAGGGGCACCTCCAGAGCCTGAACCTAAAAGAGAACATTAAGGAAAAGCGATTTTCCAGCTCTGGAGAGAGGGGTCATTTCTTTTCTTCCCTGTGAGGGTGGGGAGGCCCTGGCACAGGTTCCCAGAGAAGCTGTGGCTGCCCCTGGATCCCTGGAACTGCCCAGGATGGAGCTCTGAGCAATCTGATTCAGTGGAGGGAGCCCTTGGGTGCCTCCCCTGCCTGACCTCAGGTGGAATTCCTGCCCCTTCCACGACAAATCCTCCCCAACTCCGCCCTGGCAGCCTCCTCACCCTTGCAAGAAGCAGTCCCCAGCTACTGCTGGAGCGATGTCCTGCTCCTAAAGCGTTCAGAGATGCACGGGAGGTGTTTTCCAAGTGAATAAAGAACAGCTCTGAGGCTGCTGTGCCTGGAGAAGGCGCACGCCTGGCACCAGCCCCGTGCTCCCAGCCCCTCCTCGGCACGGGAAGGGCTGCACCCACCAGCAACGCTCCCAGCCAGGAACCCAGGCGGGATCTGAAGCCAAACCGGGTGGGAGGTGTGTTTTAAGGCTCATTCTGCACAAAAGGTGCACCTGTTTTTGTCTCGAAGGTGCCCCTTGGCCTCACCTGCCCCTCCGGCTCAGTGAGCCTCCCCCGCTCAGAGCGCGGCAGATCCCGGTTTTCCGTCCGAGGGAGGCTTCCCACAGGGAAGCAGGCATCTGCTGAGCACTGGCACATGTGATGGAAAGGGGAGGCAGCGCTCTCCTGCCCTCCAAAAGCAAATCCAGGACTGTTGGAGGGTGAAGCAGGAGGGGAGCGGCAGCAGGGACAGGCGGGGAGAGATGTTTGGCATTAATACCAGCGCAGAGAGGGAAGAAGCTGCATCTTCCCAGCACTAAACCAGCTTAAAAAGGGAGGAGGCTGCAGAAACTGACGCTTTCTGCCCCATAAAAACCACCTTTTCCAGCCCAATCTGATGCAGAGCTGTCCAAGACACAAAACCCTACACGAGGTCACGGGCATCGCGAGCGGCTCCAGCGTTGGAGCAGCTTCTCTCCCCAAATCTGCAGGGGGTTTGGTTGGTTTCTTTACCTGGATGGGGTTGGAGGGAAAGGGACTGTTCACCACCAGGGCAAAAAGGGGTTTGTGAGGCTGGGGGTGCTCCCAGCACCCACAGCAACAGCCCCTGCCAGGCCCACGGGGTTTGGGGTGCTGCGTTTGCCCCACTGCAAAAGCACAAAGCAGCGCCACTCCAGGGCTCCTTATCCACCCCAAGGATGGGCCAGCACAGCCAGGGCTCGGAGCAAATTGCCTTTTCTTATCTCTAATGCAACATTTAATGTATACAATGCATAATACAACAGGCTGGGAAACCCAGGACGGGGTCTCTGCAGCACAATCCCCCTGCAAGAGGAGCTGCATTGATGCAAAGACAACTCCCACCTCCCTCTCTCCCAGTCCCTGCCCAGTTCCAACTGGTGGTGGCTCTTTCCCCTAAATTCCCCTGCAGGAGCAGCTCTCCCAAGCACCCAGGAGCGCCGGGCTCCACTTGAGCCTCCCCATCTGATTAGATTTATGCAAATTCCTGTATTTATTAGCATAACAGGAAGATTGTTCTGCTGCCTGGGTAGGAACGAGCCCCTTTATTCCAATAGATGTGTCAGCTTGGAGCAGTTAATAAGATCTATTTGTAATCCATAGGTAGGCACGATAAAAGCAGGAGAACTCAGCACTTCCAGGGGCAGAGGAGCTGCTGGGAATATTGCTAGCTGGGAACTCGGTGTAATTATTAGGAGAGATATTTAAATACTCTTCAGGGTAATTCTGGGGAGTGCAAGGGAAGCCAGACACACTGAAAATGTCATTTTAGCTTCAGCTGTTGACTGGAGCAGCCAGGAGGGAGGGGATGCCCCAGCCAGGGCCACCCCACCACACTGGAGAAGATCCATGGGGTGGTGAGGAGGGGAGAGCTGGCAGAAGGTGAAGCACCCACAGCCCAAGGAACAGAGTCTCAAGGAGCTCTTAAGGCTAAATTCACCATTTTCTTTGGTTTAAGGACTTGAGGGCATCATAAATTTGGATTAAAGTTGGCTTAGACACAGGATCAGCTGCAGCTGCTCTCTCCAGGTTTGGGTTTGATTCAGAACCATGGAATCACAGCTGGAAGGGACCCACAAGGATCATCCAAATCCAGCTCCTGGCCCTGCACTGGGCATCCCCAAGAATTTAACCTGGTTCTTCTCAGCCTCTAAAGGCTGCAAGGAAATCCCACCCTGATTTATTTCGTGGGGGAGAGAGTTCTGAGCAGCGCTGTGCATCGTCTTAGTGCAATCCATGACAAGGAGGATCCAGGAATGCCAAAGATTCCCACACACAGCACCTCCCTGCCTCCCACCATGGCAGAGAGTCTGGGCCCCTGTGGTGGACACCAGAACTGCTGTTCCCATTTGTCCCTAATTAGCTCTGAAACGATGATTGCAACCTGCTCAAATGCCCACTCAGGCTGGGGAGGGGGGGAGGAGCAAACTTTGGCCCATCTGCCAAGAGGTTCAGCAGCAGACGTTTATCCAAATAGAGAAATCAGCCTGCTACTCACATCTGATTAACAAACACAGCCTCTAATTAGCCCATGTGATTAAGATTCACTTGAGGAGTCACTTCAGCACGTACATTAAGCCCTCGCTCCTCTGCTCAGTGATGGTGATGAGGCAGGATTGGGGTGGTCCTGCCTTGATCCAGCTCTGAGGAGGGAAAAGCAGAAATATTTAGGGCCATGCTCAGAGCACAGGGTCAGGACGCTGCTGGGGCAATAATCCATGGGGTTTTCCCTCCAGGAGATCCTTGTAGAGCAGCTGTAGTCCAGACAGACTGCTGGGGTGAGAAAATTCGCTATTTTTTACCAGCCCACCAGCACTGCCTGTTCTGGATCCAACTTCCTTGGATCTTGTGCCTCTTCCAGCACAAGCAGGAATTCCCCAGGCTGTAGGAAAGACCCTCCCAGCCCAAACTGCTCGAATTTCCCAGTCAGAACCTCCTTGGAGCACCATCCGTGGAGCTCTGCAGCTCTCCCAGGGGATCTGACTGCTGGGAAAGTTGTTGCCTGAGCGTTGCTAAATAAAAACACTTTGCCTATTGTTCCTCCGGTTTGCTGCAACAATTGCCACAATCAATTTGATTTGTAATGTGTCCTGTCCTCTGAATCTCTGAGTTATTAACCTTAACAATGTCAATGAGCTGCTGCAGTAATTGAGTCGCAGCAAATTAAGGGTTGAGGCAATTATTAAGAGCTGCTTAGTACACAGGAATATATTAATATGTTATTGATGCCAGCAAGGAGAGAGGAATTCAGAGTGACTGCAGAGCGAGGGAATGAACCTGGGCAGCCCCAAATGTCCACAGGTGTGTTGGAATATTGATTCCAACTCCCTTGGAGCTCCCTTTCACATTTACAGGCAGTCCCATGGTGAGGCAGAACTCCCAATTACTGGCCTGGTTTCCTCCCAGGTGTTGGGCTCTGCCAGCCAAGGAAAAGGGGGAAAAGTCAAATTTCATGGGGTTTTAGCCACTTCAGGATTTTTGTTTGGGATTCCAGTTCAGTCCCAGTCTATTCCAAGGTTGTGCAGAGATAAAATGGTAAAACACCACCACATAGAGCATATTTCAGCATAAAGGCCCAACCTCGTGTGCTTTCTTTAAGTGAGTCACTGGGGGAGCGTTGCTGTTGTTTTTATGGACATCATGTGTGCCATTAACGTTTTCACTTTAATTAAAACCATATTGAAATCAAAAACAAAAATTCTGAAGTGGCTAAAAACGCACTGAAAAAAAAAAAACCCAACCTCAGAAAGGAGAGAAGAGCTGAAACCTCACAAACGCTGGGATGGGAATGAGAAATTCCATAATGGCTCCTTCAGAAAATCACAATTACCTGGAAGGATTTTGGAGCTGCTCCTGCCCCAGCAGGACAATCAGCTCTGTCAGCTGTGCATGAAATAATGTAAGCACCAAAAAACCTCTTATCACTGCTTCAGTCTGCAAAGAATCACCTGGGCTGTTTCCAAAGCATTCAAGCTGAGCTAAAGGAAAAGAACAATAAAGTGGAGAGAAGAATGTTCTGAGGGAAAACGTGTTAAGAGTTTGTTGCTGCTGCTAAATATTAATCTGGATTTCCTCTTGTGTTGCTACAGATGAGTTACTTATTCCTCCAGGCCGGGTGTTTTAAAAGCTGTTTTATTTTTCTGGAGATAATTTCTCCATCCAAACCACCCTCCCTGTCTCAGAGAGGTGACAGTGGCTGCAGGAAAGTGAGAGGCAATTTCTCACCTGCCCCGTGTGATTCTGCTATCTCTGCTCAGAGCACAAAACCTCCCATTACCTCGTCCATGCAGAGCACGCAAAAAACTCCCCCCTCGCCTCATTTCCCAGGCAGGGAGATGTGATATCAGCCAGGAGGAAAATATCCATGCAAATATTCCTGCCCTGGGCAATCTGGGTTTCTAAAATTCTCTTTTCCCCACAAAAATACGACGTTTAGGCTGCTGCTGGTCATCCTGGAGGAGCCATCCTCTGCTGCTGCTGAGGGTTGTTGCTGTCACTTCCAGACACTTGAAGACGCTTTTAAATCCGTTTGGGCTGGGATGGGGATTATTCCTTTCCCTTCCCACAGGAGGAAGGGAATTGGGTGTTCTTCCCTGCAGGGTTCTGCGGCACAAACCCAAAGAGAGGAGACACAAAGGGCACGGGAGGGAAGGCAAACCCAGGGGTCTCAGTGGCAGCTGGATTTTGAGGATGTGAACATTTTGAGGATGTGAATATTTTGAGGATATGAACATTTTGAGGATGTGAACATTTTCCAGCTGCTCAGGTTCTCTGCAGCCTTTGGCTCCTGAGGATCATCAGGGTCTCTGTGGGATCAGAGGGGAGCAGATCCTGCAGGGGTTCCTGCACGCTCCTCCCTCCCTGGAAACCATCCCAGCTCTCCTCTTGTCCCCCTTTTCCCTGTCCTACTGCCCTTATCAGGACTGCTGCTTCTTTCAAAGTTCAAACTGCAGCTAAAATTCCCTGTCAGATCCCATGGCAGATCTGATGGGGATGGCAAACAAAGCCCTGGTAACACATCGTGGCTGAGGTGAGGAGTGGGAGGGGACTGGGATGAGCTCTCCATCAGAACTGTGATGTTTTCATCTGCCACAGGAGCCAAGCCCCCGTTTCTGACAAATTTATGTGCAAGTCAGGTGAGTGGGCCCTGGGAATGGAGAAAACTGGGCTAGAGAGAATTTGGGAAATGCCTCTTTCCCTCTCTTTTGGCCCTGGTGAGGTTCTTCATCAGCTCTGCTGAGCACCACCCTTGAGGCTGTGATAAACTGAATGAGTTAGAATGATTTGGAATAACAATGGGCATTTCCAGGGAAATCCATCAGCAGGAATATTCCCTGCACCTCCCTGGAGGTGGGGGAACGACGTGGATGTCCAAGCACAGAGCCCAGGCAGGATTGTTCACACTTCTGCTGCCAGAGGCTTCCTTTTCCTCAGGACAGAAAGGCTCCAGGCTCCCAGGGAAACAATTAATGTGAGGCAATAAGGAAACCAAAACCTGTCACAGGAGATTTCTGTGCTGTGAATAATCAGGGTGGCAGCTGCCTATGGTCCCTGTCAGGTGGGATGTGAATTCATTGTTATGAAAGGGCTTCCTAGGCGTGGTTGGGATGCAGATTTTAGGGTGGTATTTGGGATTTTTTTCCAAAGTTCTTCCTGTCTACTAGAGGTGAGTGTGTGGAGGCACCAGGAGTTCGTGCCGGGGGTAGCAGAGGGTGCTCTGGGGCTGATGGACAGGGAGATGATGCCCTCAGAGGCACCCGAAATAGTGGCAGAGGCTGCAGCTGGAGCCAGCTAAGCCCAGCCTTGTGCCTTTAAAGCCAGGCCTTTGGGAAGGGGCTTTGCAAGGGCCAGCAGATGGTTTTGAATAGACCTGCAGAGAGTGAGAGGTGCTGATAGTTTCTAATTAGGGGGAAAAGGAATTGTTTTCGCCGAGTTCCCTCCGTGATCTCATCCCTCGGAAGCAGCCAAAAATATCGAGGCACCCCCATGCTCAGAAAGGAGCACATTGTTCCTTGTGTCTCCCGGCACAGGGAGGGGTGAGGAGCAGGTCAAGCATGAAAATGTGCCCGAAAATCCCCCCCAGAGCCCAGCAGCCTCCCCTGGGTGTCCTTCCAAACATCCACACCCAGCCCAGGGCCACCAGCTCCAGGTGATTCCCAGCTCCCGTGGCCGGGACCTTCTCAGGCTCGGCCTGGGTCCTCTCGGGCAGGGAGGGAAATGCTCTCCCCTAATCGGGGCTGACATGGCAATTTTCTCCATCATGTCACTTGTCAAGGGGGCCAGCAGCCTCCCCTCCCAGCCCAGGGCTTCCCTGGGAGCCTCCCCGGACCTGCTGAGGAGAAATAAATCAATTAGGGAGCCCAGCAGCTGCCCCTGCTCCCCGGCAGCTGCCAGAGGAGACGAGGAGCTCCTCTCCACAGCCTGGGCTGTGGGGCAGGGTGGGAAAGGGCCAGGGAAAGGTCTCCTGGAGCGATGTGGGCATCACAAGGACTCCCTCAGGCTCCTGGCCGGCTGCTGACAGCCCCCCTCAGGGTGAGAGGCTGCAGTGGGGTCAGGCTGAGCGATGGGGTGGTGTCACCCCGCTGCAAACGGCGCTGGGGTCCCGCTGTCCCCGTGCCCAGGGATTTCTGCACAAAGCAGCTTTGGTTTGTCCCCTCCCCAGCCCGGAGCTCCCAGCCAGCCCTGGTTACAGCACAGACGCCCCTGGTCCTGCTCAGTTGGAGGAGAAAAGCCAAAGCTGATGGGAAGCACAAGGAAAGGATCCTGTGGGATGCAGAATCAACCCCAGGCACTGAGTGATGCTCTGTTCTGAGCACACGGGCCAAGAGATCCCACTCAGAACTCGCTCTGAATTCTCTCAGCCCTGCTCATCCAAACAGAGCTTTTCACCCCCTCTTTGTGCTCTTTGCTTGCATCTGTTGTTTTCTGGGGAAAAAAAAGACTTGTACAGAAATCCCACGTTTTAGAGATCTCTCCTGGAATGAACCAGCTGAAGGATTCCGTGCCCAGGTTTCCAGGGATGCGTTTTTGGCCAGGTGCAGGAGGGCTGGTGCTGGTGTCAGAGGAATTAAGGGCTTTGATTTTCCTCATTCCTCTCAGGATTCGCTCACCCACCCCACGAGCTGCTCGCTACCTTCGTCAGTGCCCTCCGTGGGCAGCTCTCCAAATCAATTAACGGGGTTGTTTCACCCCTCAGGGCCCTAAAATCACAACATTTACAAGAACTACGTGGGGCTGTGCAGTTTGCCATGGAAGTGTGGCCGGGATGGGGAGCAGTCAGATCAGCCAGAGCCCCTGCTGAGCACACCCCATTCAAACACCTCTCTCTGTGCTTCAAGAAGTGTTATTTGTTTGAATATCACAGGGAGGGGGCAAACACGGCGGTTTTTCACTTTAATTCTTCTCAGATACATTGGAAGGGGAGATTACAAACAGCTNTAAAGCTCATCCCATCCCACCCTCGGACACCTCCCACCACCTGGAGCATCTCATTCCAACCTGGCCCTGGACACCTCCAGGGATGGGGCAGCCCCAGCTCCTCTGGGCACCCAGTTCTGGTCACTGTGCCCTGTCTGGAGCCCAGGCCAGGGCAGCCCCCAGCTCTGCCAGGCAGCAGGAGAGCAGCAGGGAGTGTTCACGAGCTGCTCCAGCTCCCGCGCTCCCATTCAGCTTCGATTCTCTGCGGATAAACAGCCTGGAGGGCCCGCAATAACGGTTAAATTGTGCAATGCAAATTAAAAGCAGGAAGAAAGAGCAGGAGCCACTGAGACAGGAGAAAGCACCGCTCTGCAGGCAGGGTTGGAATCAGCTGTCGCAGAGTCCCCCGGCTGAGCTCGGCACCGCGCTGCCTTTCAGAGGCCCCCGTGCATCAGTGCACCTCATCTCCCCATCGGTGGGCTGAGGGAATGAGAAATTCTTTCCCCCCAAGCCTTTAGTCTTGCCTGGCTAAATGATATTTTGCGGTGGAAGCCTGTGATCCACCCCCTTCAAAGGCTCGTCTCTTGCGTGCGACCGTGCAATGACACAGAAGCCCGGCATCACCCCCCTCTCCTTCCTGACTCATCTTTAGCGCTGGATAATTGGATCAAGCACCAAAAACCTCCCCTTGCAGAGTGCACGGCGTCATTAAGCCTCCAGGCAGGGGGATTATCACCAGCAGGTGATTTTAATTTGCTGCAGCAGCGGCCAGCGAAGGTAAAAGCGACGCCGATGCGTTCGGGATCTTGTGTGGCTGCCTCAGTTCTCCAGCGTGGGAGGAATGAGCTGAGGGGCAGAAAGTGCTAAAGGACAAAAATTAAGCAAAAAAAAATAAAAAAAAAACCACCCACATTGGGATTTTTAAGATGTTTGTACCTAAAGGTTTAAGGTTTCCAGGTAACAATGAAAAGAACCTTGCAGAAGTTCTGTGCCAGTTTGTGACAGGAACATCGCATTCATCTGGCTCCTGATTCCCAGGAATCTTGGATTGCTGAGCAACCCCATCCTCAGCTTTGTGGCTTCTCAATATCCCTCAGCCCCGTTTCAGGATAAGCTGCAGGGACGAAACCCCTGATTTAGGGAGAGGATCAGGGCAGCACAAATGTTCTTCTGCAGTTCTGCAGGGGGCTGCTGATGGGGTGGATTGAGAGCCTCTGGAACTCAGCAAGTTTTCCTTCCTCACTGCTCAGTGCTGGAAGCTTTCAGGATTATCAGAGTCCAACAAGGAAAGGAAAGATTGATTTTAATTGCTGAGTGGAGGAACCAAGCTTCCTCTTGGATTCTTTCCCCTCCGTGCCAGAGCAGCACCACCCTTCCCTCCTCCACCCCTCACAGGGAAGGATTTTTCCCTAATATTCCATCTAAACCTCCTCTCTGTCACTCTGAAGCCATTCCCCCTTGTCCTGTCACTGCACATCCTTGTGAGGAGTCCCTCTCCCTCTCCCTCGCAGGCTCCAGCGCCTCCCACCTGAGGAATTTTGTACCAATTTAAATCAGTTCTCAGGCTGCTTCAGACAGCAGCAGGTGTGCCCAGAGGATGGAGAAGTGGCTGGAAAAGTGGGACACTCCTTGTCTGGGCCATCAGAGACCCGAGTGAGTGTTCCATTAACAAGGTCAGGGAGGGCAAGCTCCGTTTCCTGTGATTATCCTTGTCCTTACAACATGGGAAACGCAGCCCAACGCTGTTCTCTAAATTGATTCCCAGCTGACTGGGCTTAAATGGGAGCTATAAAGCGAAATGAGAGCACCCACACTCCTCTGAGCACCAGTGGAACAACACTGCTCGGAAATCTGGCCTTTGAATAAATCATGCCCACCTTCCAGGACACGGAAAGAACACGAATCCCTCAGACAATCCTTCTTCCCCTGCACCTGCAGTGACCCTTCTCATGGAAAGCACAGCAGGCAAAGGGTTAAGGGGAGAGGAGCAGTGGCAAACAGGGAATTTGAGGGGACACTTTGGGCTGGTGAAGTCCAAAGGGGGAAAAATCCAGCACCCCAGGCACCATGCTGGAAAGCCAACTGCAGTTAGACCAGGGATTCATTTAATTCCCAGGTATCGTATTTTATTTCAGAGGGAAAACAAGGGGAGAGGGGGGAAAAAAAAAAATCAATGTGAACATTTTCCTCCTAATATTGTCAGACAAGTGTAGTAACCATGGCAACAGGAGGAGCAGCATCTCAGGGGCTGCGTGTCTGGTAAACACATTCTCCGGATTTCCATTCCTCCTGGTGTTCAGCAGAATGTTTGTGCTGAGCCCTGGCACAATCAATTATCACACTGATATCACCCAGGGCCACAGCTCCAGGCTGGGTGTTCAGCAGAGGCACCAAATGTGGGGATATCAAAGATTCCCCTGTGGGAAAACAAACACAGAGCCCTGGGAGGTGCTTGGGGAGGTCTGGTCCCCCTTCGGTGCGCTGAGCCCTGGGTAAGGCTCTTCACAGCCAAGATCTGGGCTCAGCCCCTGTCCACACAGGGTTGTGGTGGGTTTGGAGCTCTCCTGCCGAGGGCTGGTGCCTGATTTCTGAGCTGGAAGAGCCTTTAGGTCCCTGCTGTTCCTCTGCACCCTGAGCTGGGAGCCACAAAAACCAGGGCAGTTCACACAGCAGCTGCTACAACGCAGAGCTGCTCAGTATAAACCCTTAAAAACCCCAATTTTAATATTTTACTGCTTTCCATCTCTCCTCAGCCCTGGTTTCACTGCCCAAGACACAACTGGCCAAGGTGATGGTGGTGTGGGGCGAGAGGAGCACTGGGCAGTGCAAGGGCAGGAGGTTGCTCAGGGCTCAGAGTGCTGCAGAGGATGAAAGGAGATATTTTGCTGGGTTTTGCCCCTGTGTGGGTGTTTTCCCAAGGAATGTGTGAATCAGTGCTGCCTCCACGGGAGCTCTCAGCCCTCTCAGGAACCCCAGGCCTGGCCGTTCCCTCGCTGCTTCCACATCTTTGTTTCGTTCAGGAGCTTTCCAAGCTCCAGATCTGCCAAGTCTGATGCTGGGGTCAAGGCAGGGAGAAAGAAATTCGAGCAATGTGCAAGCCTGCCTGAAAATCCAGACTGAACAGCTCCCAGATGGAGTTTCTGTCCAAGTTTCTTCCCCTTTTTAGCCACTGGGTGCAATCAAGACGTGGCCTCAGTTCAAAGACAGCTTCTCCTCACGTTTTCCTGCCTTTGCTCTTCTGGAACCAGGCTGGTGCTGAAGGAAACCTGAACAGCTTCTGCTGCTCTGCTCAGGGCCCTGAACCTCAGCAAAAGTTCATGGAATGCAGCAGGAAAAGATTCAGGAACAACTGCTTTTAGGAGGGGAAGAAAACACTGAGATTTCTGCATGCTTGTCCAAAAATCAAATTACTGCAACTGGGCCTGCTGCCATTGCCTGGGTAATTCTGACAGCAGCTTTGGGAATCAGGAAATTCAGGTGCACACCCGAAATGTGCTGCTCATTTTTAAAAAAGAGACTCCTGAGGGAGCCTGGTTGGTTACAAAGCGGAAATACACTTTTTTTATCAAATTTTTTCTTTTTTTTTCTTTCAGAATGCACATTTTTATCTCAGGAAACCCATTGAGAAAAAGCAAATCTGGGGCATGAATAATAGCAGGCTGCAAAAAGGCTGCAGAGAGAGAGAGCTGGGCTCTGAGCCCCGTGCAAGGTTCACCAGAAAGCTTCAATTCCGTGTTTTGTTCCTCCGTTCCACGTTAAAAATAAAGCCTCTTGCTGAACGAATTTCCCCAGAGGCAACATCCTCTGAAGGTCTCCTGCCTCTTGCAGTGAGATCTCTGCTTATCTCTGCCTGTGTTTTACAGCAGCCAGCAAGGAGAGATTTGGGCTTGTCCATCCCAGACTGGCACGGACAAAGCAGGGGCAGAAAGGGGGGAAGGAGCCAGCAGGGAGTGAAAAGAAAGTGGTTTGGGTGTTGTTTCAGACATCCCTCTGGCACTTCAAAGTTTTCTGGACACCGACCAAGACAGGAAAAGCACCATTTTTTGGCAGTCTGGGTGGCCCAGCTGAGCTGCTGGTAGGGGTTGGTTAAAGGGACCAGGCTGGGTGGCACTGCTGGGACGGGGCAGGGACAGGGACAGGGACAGGGACAGGGACAGGGATGGGACAGGGACAGGGACACGGACAGGGACACAGACATGGACACGGACAGGAGCTGAGCTGTGCCTGCAAATCCCCCTCTGGAAGTGGATCTAAGCATGGCCAGCTGCATGGAAAGAGGGAGTGAAGGGAAGGTCTCCTCCCATCGACCCTCTCAGATCTCGTGGTCACCGAGCAGCAGAGACTCGCAGGGTGCCCATCCTGCCCTGCTGGAGCCCCCAGGAACACGAGAGCACAGAGCCAGGCCCTGGCTGAGCTGTCACAGAAGGACTCTGAGGATGCTCCTGCCTGATTCACCTTCCTGATTCTCCTTTCCCAACTCCCTCTGTTGCATTTAAAACCTTTAATAACCTCACAAAAGGTTAAAATCGCAGGGAGACCCGACAATAATTTCTCTTTCTGCAGCTTTTCTGAACCAATCCTTCTCTCTCCCTTTTTCCCTAGGAACAAAGGGATTTGCTCTCCTTCCTTGGACTTTCCCCGAGCCTTTCTCGCTCCCATCTGGGAATTCCAAACCGGGACCACACCACGACGCTCTCCAGCGGGCATTGACCCGGCGATCAATAGCAAACGTGTTCTGATTTTCTCCCCTTGATTAATTCTGTTAGGGAGGTGATGAACTCCACCCCTGACCTCCCCTCCCTGCCTCTCAGGGCCTTTCACCGGTCCCGGGCAGCTTTTAAGCAACTCCAGTAACTCAATCATCCCCGCGGAGCCTTTTTGTGGCCGGGGATTGAACATCCCTTGTCCTCGGCGGGGAAGTGAGATTAATGACTCGGGGATTTCAATATTCATGGCGTGGGGAGAGGCGCTGATGCTGATGGAGAGACCTGAAGCACCTCTGCAGCACCTCTGCAGCACCTCTGGCCAACCTCACCTCTGGCCAACCTCACCTCTGGCCAACCTCACCTCTGGCCAACCTCACCTCTGCTCCTGGCATTCTGCACTGGGAAGGGGGAAAATTGCTCTGCTCTCGTTCCTGTCCTGTGCAGGACACGGTGTTGAGGACTCTGGAAGTGTTTTCCTCAGCAGATTCGCCCTTTGCTACCAGAACACCGAAACCCTCCAGTTCCTGCCCCTCAGTTCACCGCCCTCTGTGTTAGCAAGGGTTTTGCGTGGCAGTGAAAGGGTGAACCCTCTCCTCCCGCTGCCTTGGATGTTTTTCCTCTCCCCTTAACACCTGAAGGAGTCTCACAAATCAGACAGAAGCCCTTTCAATTTATTCTCACTCTGATTTAATCAGGGCAGCTCTGGAGGAGCTACACCCTGATCAAAGCAGAGCGAAGGCAGCGTGCGCCATCCCAATTTATCTGGTGTTTTTATACATATATGTATAAAATACCTGCTCAAAGGAGCAAAACAACCAATTCCTGAGCATCCACAGCTCCTTGGAATCACTGCGACCTTGTGGAGGTTCAAACCCCTCCCTGCCTGGTCTTTCTGCTCTGCACTGCCTCAGGTTCTCCAGGGGGAATCGTTCCCAAAATCCAGGTGCCTCAGGTCGGCCTGAGCAAGTTCTCTGCACGCTCAGCTCAACCCTTTGTGATGGAAATTCGGCTGCCTACCGGGGAGAGAAAAATCGATCCAATTCTCCGTGCTCATCTCAGCTGGGCAAACCTGGAAACAGAGCTGCAGCAAATTCCCCCTGGGACCGCCCTGAAGCCGGCTTCATTGGGAGGGGTCAGCTCAGAGCAATCTCCCCCCTTCAGGGGCAGCAGTGACTTTGTGCTGACGGGCATTTGTGCCCCCCCAGCCCCATCAGAGCCTGCCTGGCACGGGGGACCCCAAACCCAGCTCCGAATCCCATTTGGGGATCCGAGCTGCAGAGGGCGAAGCAGCGGCAGCGAGGATCCCGCAGCGCAGGTTTCACCCAGCGGGACCAACCACCAGCGACAGAGAGCTGGAACCAATCCAGTCACCAGCCTTTGCAAAGTTAAAAAAAAAACCCCACCACAACCCAGAAATTGTCTAAATTTGCCTCCTCCTGGCTCCGTGGCACCAGCACAGAAAGCAGGGCTGCAGATTGTCAGGCTCGTTTTTCTCGGGGTGTCACCCGCTGCCTTCTGCGTGAGGACGTTCTGCCTGCCAAGGCTCAGCCCTGGGTTTCTCACTTCACACAAACAGCTGAGAAAATTCAACAAACATTTGTCAGATTCCTCGGAACTGGGGCGAGAAGGGGCTGGGAGAGCTTCTCTGGGCTCTGCTGCCCCAAGGCAGGATCAGCCTTCACTGACCCCGTGCTGAGAGAGTCTGTTCCCTTCGTGTGATGAAGTTCCTACCAAACCCTTTGTTTATCCTTTGAACAACCCTCCAGCTTTTCCTCATGTCTGACGTGGAACCAAACTGCTGAATTCACTGCTAAAGAAAGCAGTGGTCAAAAAACCCGACAATTTATGGGACTTGTACAAATCAGGAGGGAAGGGGGATGGAGTCCCCTTGTAAGGCACCCAACGAGAGCAGCTGTGCAGAAATAAATATTTATGGAATTGTTTCAAGCTGCAGCCAGCTCTGTCTCCAACATCCCAGCTCCTGTCTTTAATCTACCACAAGGTTTGCAGCAGATCACAGGGAATCTCAGAGCTGACATTCCAGCAAATAACTGCAGCTCTTAGGTGTCACTGCTGCTCCATCCCCCAGCTCCCAGCTGCTGGTTTTGTGGCTCTGGCAACAAACAGGAAACCTGGAGCTGGCAAAGGGAGCACAGATCTACAGCTCAGCCTCCTACCAACTATTATCCACGCGAGAGCTGAATTAATTATAATTTCTACCACCTTAGCTGAGCTTGATGCTCTTCTCAGAGCAGCGTTCATCAAGGATTTTACAGCAGTGTCATGCACGGATTTATCATCAATTATTTGGCCATTAAATGGAGAAAATAATTTTAAAATCCAAGCCAAATCAAGCAGGGTTGTGGTGCAGTTCCACCGTTCATTACAGGATCATAAACCCACGTAGGAGATCATTAATACGTTGCATTTAATTGGATCATGTACTGGTCATGCAATGGTTAAAGAAAACAGATTGCTGATTAGGAGGAATAAATTTGGAGATTGATCAGATTAGTCACAGAATTGATGTTGGTGGCATCTGACCAGCCTTAGGCAGGTTCAGAAGCTCAGCAGATGAAGGGCTCGGGGTTCGTTGGTTCTGCATTTGGTGCTGCTGGTGTCAGAAATGCAAACAGGGAATGCTGCAGGGCCTGAATCCATCTGGATCCCTGCCTGGATCCCTGCCTGGATCCCTGCCTGCCCCAAGGAAACCTCTGTGGTGTTCCAGGGATGAGCAGCCCAGCCCAAGCCTGGCTTGGAGAGCAGCACGAGGAATTTCTCTCCTGGTGAAGAGGGGGCTCTCCAGGGACACCGCCACGATTCCACAGCCCAGCCCCGTGCACCAGCCCAGCTCCCTGCTGCTCTCCCCCTCCCCAGCCAATTCCTCCCACCACGCTGCATCCCCATGGAAAAGGGCCAGGAGCTCAGCAGGAAACAGCAAGGGCTGCTGTTCCCGAGGAGAGGAACGCTCATGGAATATCCCGAGCTGGGAGGGACCCGCAGGGATCCTCCAGTCCTTGTCACCTGCCTCACTCCAGTGCCAGCTCTCTCCATCCCACCACAGGAACCGGCCCAGTTGATTTCAAACCCTTGAAGGGAGCCGTGAGGAGAAGCAGAGCTTTGAGGCACAGAATGTTTGGGAAACCAGCTCAGCCCACTGTGTTTGCCTGCACCTCCCACTGCACAGCTCCCAGCACTTGGCAGAGCTGAGAGCCTCGGCAGCACAGGCTTGAGAGCCTCAAGAACAATTCTCTGCCATCACCACAGATCTCCCCCTGACTCTGGATCCGTGGCTCTCTCCCAAACAATCCTCCCCACTGCGGCAGAGAGCTCCTTAAAAAACGCGTTAAGTCACACAAGTGGGTTCTTCACTCCTCTCTCCCTTCCCTGAGAGCAGTAGTGCACTTGATTCCCTTTGATTTTTTAATTTTAATCCCTTTGTTAGGCACACGTGGCGCTGCTGGAAATGGCACAAAAGAAGCGCTTGGTACCAGGAGTGGAGAGCTGAGCTGAGATCCCCCTGCAGACCTGCCTGTCACAGCCCTCCTGGGCTTAAAAACGTCACTGGGGGTGCTGGGACCACCCCAAATATTTCAAGTGGCCTGTTGGTTATCCTTTGGGATGCTTTTAGTTATCCTGAGGAGCTCCTGTTCTCATGGAGAGCCAGGGAAGGGCCTGACAGGCTCAGAACAGGCTGAGTCTTCACTAAGACTATCAAAGTTCAAGTTAATTTTACATTTGCCACTCAAGTAAGTGCCTCAATCCCCATCTGTCTCCATCTAATCGTGGTCATCTGTTTTCCTGCGAGCTCTTCTCTCAGCTGAGGCATTCTCCAAGTCTCTCAGCTCCTGTAACTGGAATTGGGAAGACTTTTCCATCAGGTTATTCCCAAAAACCCAGACCTTTTCACTGCAGCTGGTTATGGGACGTGCCTCTGTTTTATCACTCAGCTGAAATTTGGCTTAGAAGGGAGAGCAGAGTATCAGATGGAGCTCAGGGTGCTGGGTGTGTAAATAAAGCAAGGATTAAACTAATTCCACGGGTCAGGAAATCCCTGTCCATGCCAGGCCCTGGCTGAAGAGATCCCTTGGAGACCAAACAGAGAACGAGCAGTTGGCAAAGCAGAGGGAACCAAGGTCTGGGAATTCTTGCACTATTTGTGGGGACAGGATCCCCCCCAGCCAGGAAAACCTTCCCAGCTCTCCAGCACTTGGATCCTACACTGATAAAGCCCAGGGGTGAGCTCTGACCCCACAACCAGAGCTGGAATGACCCTGGAGAGCTCTGCTGGTGATGCTGGTTGGGTTTTACATCCACATCCCATTCCTGCCTCTCCTACCCCCACACCTCCACTGGAGCTGAGCTCTGGATAACAACACCCAGGGACACCACGACCTGGGGGGACACCGGGGGCTTTGGCCACGATGATCCTTTAAAAAAGGGATAATTCCTCGTCCCAGCACAGAAGATGTCATTACAACTGCTTTAATGTGGTCATAAAACACAGACAAGCTTTGAAAGCTCATAATTCTTTCATAGAGATATTGTTTAAATATTTAATGCCCACATTAATGATATTCTAATCCTTTTGGAATATGTGAATTTGCACTCATTTGCATTAATTCTGACTTGCTGGCAGTTTTGTTAAATCACATTAGAAAGGGGCCATAGACAATGGCTGGCTGTCAGCGGGGTGTTTGTTAATTCTCACCACAATGCCTGTGCCAACACCACCAGTGCTTTAAAAACAGCCTTTTGTGCAGGGAGAAAGCCCATAAAAGAAGATGATGTTGCCTTTTTAGCAGGGAATGGGAATCCTTTCCTTTTTTTAATTTAAATTTAAAGTGCTGTTTGAGATCCCAGCCCCCTGGGAGCTCTTCTCCTCCTGCTGAGGGCCGAAGCTGGGCTTGGTCTCTCTGTTCCTGACTCATCTGGTTTTGGCTTCCTGGGCTCCTAATTAAACACCTGCCTTGCCATTAAGCACATCCAGACCAGCAGTGACATCGGGGTGGTCAGTTCAATGCCATTCCTGGCTTTAAAAAGCCCATTTCTCCAACCTGGAGCTGCTCTAAAACCTGGGAACATCCCCTGGGTCCCTGTGTGGGAACTGTCCCTGGCCCATGGCACAGCCCAGGTGGGGAGAATCCTCCTGAGCCCCACCAGGGCAGCAGCTCCCTGCCTGCAGGGTGTTTCCATTCGCTGTCAGATGTCATTACCCAGGCACAAAAGCGAAGGGAGGCCGGGCTGGGCACTTTTGGGGCTGAGAAATCACAGCCAGAAAGCTGGGACGGGACAGGGACTGTGTTCCCACGGCGTGCTCAGCACCCAGCACAGCCAGGGATGGGCTCTGTCACTGAATAATGACTTTTTTATACTTTTATGGAGTCTGTTTTGACTCCAGAGCTGAGCTACAGCACGTGGAGTTATGTTTGCATTTCTGAAACACAGCCCATGTCCTGCCAATCANAAAAAGCATCATGGCATCAAGGGACACAGAAACACACAAAACACACCCAGGAGGGGCTTGTCAGGCACGAATCTGCTCCCACACGTGGCAATCTGCTCCTTGTCTCTCAGTACCCTTCACTTCCCCTTCAGATTCCTCCTGGAGAGCTCCAAATCAGCCAAGCATGTGACAAATGCACCTGCCTGGATATTCCCTGGGACTCCCAGGAGCTGCAGCTATTCCTGCTCCGTGGAGCTGTTCCAATCAAGCAATTCCATCCTTGAATCAATAACTCTGCTTTCCCAGCACCTCCAGCTCGGACGGGAGGGGGTTGGCAGAGCTGGGAGGGCTCACCTGGGCCAGCAGCAGCACATTCCCACGTCAGCCAGGCCTCCAGCTGGGTGCTGAGGCTTGGAATTGCAGGCACAGCCTCTGTCAGGCTCTGGAACATCTGGAGATTCCTGCCAGGGGTGAGCTCTGGCGTGGCTTTACGCTTAAAATTTACCCTGATAAAGCCCAGCTTAAAGAGGCTTGGAATTAACTGGGTGGGGTTTTGGGGGGTTAAACTCCACCAGGAGGGGACTGAGATGTGCTGCACCTCTCCCCTCTTTTCCCCTGCCCCAAAACTGCGCCCCTGTCCCCATTTTTGTCCAGCTCTGCTTCCCAGTGACGCTTCCCCACTCCTATTTTACATTCAGCCCCAATTTTCTCCTCCGTCTCCCATGTGATCTTTCCACTTGGACGCTCTCCTAACGACCTCTGGCTGAATCTATGTCTTAATAACATCAGGATGTCTCTAACAAGTGTCTGCTGATATATGCAGGAACCTTCTGCTCGGGACTTTAATTATGAATAATAGAAACAATTCACGAGGCCCGAGGAGAGCGAGCTGTGAATCTCCCTGGCTCCCGAGCAGACGAGATAAAGCAGATGAAAAGGACACATTGTCCATTTGGTTGTTTTTTTTAAAGGTTTGTTTGCTCAGGCAGCACGTGAGCAGTGATCAGACACCCGTCAGAGCAGGGCTGAGCTTGTTCAGCCCCTTATCTCCCCGCCTGGCTGCCTGATGTGGCGTTTCACAGCCCTCCACTCTGCTCAGCAGCTTGGATTTATGGATTTAGAAACGTTCAGGAACAGAGTTTAGGGCAGGTTTGTCACCAGGTAATTCAGCGATGCTGCAAATGGAGGTGTGAGGAGTGGCAGGAGCCACAGAGAAAGGGGAGGAGACACGAAAACAAAACTTTTCAGAGGGAAAAAACCCCCACATTCCCAGCAGGTAAATCAGAGGCAGCTTCACTGCAGGGTTGTGCTCTGCAGAATGAGCTAAAACCAGCAGGGTTCCACTGGGGGTCCCCTCACCTCCCTGCCAGATTCCCAATGTCAGCCCACGAGGTGAATACGAGGGAATTTCTGGGAGAACTGGCACGATTTGGGGCTGTTTCCCCTTTTCCTGTTGTTCCCCGGGAGCAGAGCCCGATCCCACCCGGCTGCACCCTCCTGTGCAGTGAGAATCCCCCCCTGAGGCTCCTTTAAACACCCCCAGACTGATCAGATCTGTCACAGAACTGATGCTCGTGGCACCTGACCAGCCTTAAGCAGGTTCAGCAGCTCAGCAGATGAAGGGCTCGGCTACAAATGAGTGCAGCAACCCCCAGCCAGATCCTGGCAGGGATAAAAAAAACCTCAATTTCCACTGCCACAAACCCAGGGTCTCACCCCAAGGTGGTGGCACGGGCAGGACGGAGACACAGCCCCAAAAATCCAACATTTTCTCACTCNCACCTGGGCCAGCAGCAGCACATTCCCACATCAGCCAGGCCTCCAGCTGGGTGCTGAGGCTTGGAATTGCCGGCACAGCCTCTGTCAGGCTCTGGAACATCTGGAGATTCCTGCCAGGGGTGAGCTCTGGCGTGGCTTTACGCTTAAAATTTACCCTGATAAAGCCCAGCTTAAAGAGGCTTGGAATTAACTGGGTGGGGTTTTGGGGGGTTAAACTCCACCAGGAGGGGACTGAGATGTGCTGCACCTCTCCCCTCTTTTCCCCTGCCCCAAAACTGCGCCCCTGTCCCCATTTTTGTCCAGCTCTGCTTCCCAGTGACGCTTCCCCACTCCTATTTTACATTCAGCCCCAATTTTCTCCTCCGTCTCCCATGTGATCTTTCCACTTGGACGCTCTCCTAACGACCTCTGGCTGAATCTATGTCTTAATAACATCAGGATGTCTCTAACAAGTGTCTGCTGATATATGCAGGAACCTTCTGCTCGGGACTTTAATTATGAATAATAGAAACAATTCACGAGGCCCGAGGAGAGCGAGCTGTGAATCTCCCTGGCTCCCGAGCAGACGAGATAAAGCAGATGAAAAGGACACATTGTCCATTTGGTTGTTTTTTTTAAAGGTTTGTTTGCTCAGGCAGCACGTGAGCAGTGATCAGACACCCGTCAGAGCAGGGCTGAGCTTGTTCAGCCCCTTATCTCCCCGCCTGGCTGCCTGATGTGGCGTTTCACAGCCCTCCACTCTGCTCAGCAGCTTGGATTTATGGATTTAGAAACGTTCAGGAACAGAGTTTAGGGCAGGTTTGTCACCAGGTAATTCAGCGATGCTGCAAATGGAGGTGTGAGGAGTGGCAGGAGCCACAGAGAAAGGGGAGGAGACACGAAAACAAAACTTTTCAGAGGGAAAAAACCCCCACATTCCCAGCAGGTAAATCAGAGGCAGCTTCACTGCAGGGTTGTGCTCTGCAGAATGAGCTAAAACCAGCAGGGTTCCACTGGGGGTCCCCTCACCTCCCTGCCAGATTCCCAATGTCAGCCCACGAGGTGAATACGAGGGAATTTCTGGGAGAACTGGCACGATTTGGGGCTGTTTCCCCTTTTCCTGTTGTTCCCCGGAAGCAGAGCCCGATCCCACCCGGCTGCACCCTCCTGTGCAGTGAGAATCCCCCCCTGAGGCTCCTTTAAACACCCCCAGACTGATCAGATCTGTCACAGAACTGATGCTCGTGGCACCTGACCAGCCTTAAGCAGGTTCAGCAGCTCAGCAGATGAAGGGCTCGGCTACAAATGAGTGCAGCAACCCCCAGCCAGATCCTGGCAGGGATAAAAAAAACCTCAATTTCCACTGCCACAAACCCAGGGTCTCACCCCAAGGTGGTGGCACGGGCAGGACGGAGACACAGCCCCAAAAATCCAACATTTTCTCACTCCCAGCAGCCTGGAGTTGTGCTCAGGTGTTGGAGATGTTTTCAATCCCAGGACACCAGAGAGGAGCATCTGTGATTGTGGCAGGGCTGGGGTTTTCCAGCACTGGAATCACCCAAAGGAAATCCCACATGGATCCCCTGCAGCTGAATCGTGAACCTGCTGCGGAGGAATCCCCCCCTGAACCAGGCTGGGTGAAAAAGCAGCTTTTCAGTGAGATTATTGCAGAGAAAGCTGCTCTGAGAGGCTGCTCCTGGCTCCCCTGACAGAGTCCCAGCCCAGCTCTGAGCCCAGCCTGGCAAAGCCTTTCCCACAGCAGCTCAGATCAAACATCCCCCTCTGCAAACACAACAGAGAGCTCTCAGTGTTTTCCTTTCCACTTCTCAAGGTACACAGAGCCCCCAAACTTTCTGCAAGTTCAGGGGAAATAAAAAGAATCTGCACCTAAAGCTGTTCCTGGTTATCAGATTTATTTTTTCCTGTGAGTTTTAGCTTAAACATTAATATTTCTTTTCACACACCAAGTGCTTTACACTTCCTGTTCTATTGGAGGACACGAATTCTTCTGCTAGAACGTCCTGGCTTCAGCATTGTCTGATCGATGTCTGGGAGCCACCAGCGGGAAAAAGAAACCCTTGAGCTCAGCCCACTGGAAACCAAGATCTGCAGCTGATAGGGAGTGAACAGAGATCCTGTCCCAGCTCTGTGCTGAGCTGGCTGTCCTTTGAAAGGGAATTTTCCATCCAGTTGGGTGTCTGGAATGAGGCCAGATCTGGGAGCTTTGGGACAGCTCAAAGATATCTTTCCCCGTGGAAAAAAGAATAAATTAAAAGCACTTTTAACGCATTCTGGTGGAAGAGGATCTTATTTTATGTTTTATTGCTGCTCTTCCAGCCAGAGCTGGCTGTTGATCCACAAGGAACAGCCCCAGGCCCTGACTAAGAGGGCTGTTCTGAGATGAAATGACTTCCCTGGGATGTGCAGGGAGTTTCTGGCAGCACCAGCAATGAGAGCTGAGCTCTGTGAGCAGCTCACCGCTGCAGCCACCCTGCCCAGCTTCAACCTCCCCCTGGAGCTGGGATTGCCGCTCCCACAGCCCCAAAAATCTCATTTCAAGGATGAAATACGTGCCCAGCTCACCAACAGCACCCCTGGCTCCCAGCTTGGAAGGGAAAAGCCAGAGGCACTTCTGGAATAAACCTTCCCCAGGGCAGAGATCAGATCTCCCCAAAGCCCTGCAGGAAATTCTGCTCAAAAATAAGTTTAAGAACTGCAGGGAAGGAATTTGGTCACCAAATCCACACCAAAATCCTGCAACCTGAACACCAAAGGATCAGCTCCAGGCACAGCTCTGGGTTTGTCACTTTTGCTCTCTTGATTCTACTAATTCCTATTTATTTCTGTTTTCTGTGCTGGTTTTACAAGCCCAGTAATGGAGATTTCCTATTGATTTCTATTTGGGTGCCAATAAATCCCATTAAAGGTAAATTGGCCAGTTTGGTTAAAATTAACCTTTCAGGTCAGAGCCTGGAATGGTGTTGAATAAATCCCATTTTATGAGCAGCTGGAGCTGGACAAGGTCATGGACACGGGGCTGGAACAAAATTCCTCTTCCTTTTGCAGCTGGAGAACAACTGGACCCCACTCCCTGTGCTGGCACTGAAGAGCATTTCTGGAAACAAGAACCAGAAAAGCCAAACGAGCTCCAGGATTCCTGAAAAACCCAATTTTTCCCCCCTGTCTGATCCCACTTTCAATAATGCAGAAATGCCAGATCCATTCTAAATGCAGGAAGTGCTGATTCCATTCACACCCCAGCGTTTGAGTGGGAAAATGAGATTTCATCTGAGAGGGGAAGATGCTGAAAGACAGAAAGTTCATAACAAACAACTCAGTGCAAGCCTCAGTAATTAAACAATTTCAGAGCAGCATTTGCTGCGGGTGCTTTCTGCGAAGGAAAACGAGTTGTTTGTGAACACTGAAATACATTATTTATTCACAGCAACTCCAAATAACTTCTTGCCAGTTAAATACATTTAACTCTGCAATTCAGTGCTGTACTCAGATGCCCTGGCTGGGTTTGCTGTGGTTCTCCTTGGCCTTCCCAACCCTTTTTGGGGATGAAGGGAGAGTTTCCTTTATTCATTTATTTATTTTGGCCTCTGTGCTGCTTATTTCCAAAAATAAAAGCCATCAGTTTGAAATACACTTCTCAATCTTTTACATAATCAGGGGTTTTTTTTGCTTCTGCTTGTGACCAAGGTACAAATTTTTCTAAGCTGTGTTTCAGTCCCTTCAGACCTTTTAATTTCCTCCCCTCAACAGACTGATAAGGATTAATAATAACACTTGACACAAAGGCAACAAGGAGAGATAAGTTATTACAATTCTGGGACAGCAGCACCTTCCCTGCCTTTAGAGATGACAGAAAACGCAGAGAAAATTACGAATTTTTTTGCCAACAAAAGGTTTTAAAAAAGCCCTGCTGATAGATGAGATCAGCTGGTGGGGAGAGGAGAGCGTGGAGCCACTGGAAAAATCCCTCCCTGGCACAAATCCTGGCAGAGAGACCCTTGGGAAGGAAGGGACAATGCCTGAAACCTCCTTTTCCTGGGGGTAATTCCAAAAAGGGAACTCAGGTGGGTGGATGGAGCCAAGCAGAACAAGGAATCAGGAGGGAAAAAACCATCCAGGACCAAAAAACCCTCCTGAAAAATCAGGGGAAAGCCTCTGTTTTCTGTGCTGGGGTGAATTCCTGGGTTTTTGAGGCCAGGAAGGATCATTCAGACCCAATTCAGTGCAGAACTGAGGCTGCTCAAACCCACCCTGCAGCTCCAGCAGCTCCACCACGATTCCTGACGGAAGGACGAGGCATTTTCCATGGAATGATTCCACACAGCTGGGAATCCTCCTCGTACAGGACAAATCTGGGGCTGCTCTGGCTCACGTTACAGCCTCTTTCCCCCCCATTTTTCCTTGGAGAACAGAGAGGAATCCTCCAGTTGGGATTTATCCCAATATTTCTGCCAGCCAGAACAGGGGTTTGAGTCCAACCACCCCATATTTGAGCTGAGTGCCCTACAAACACAACATGGGGCGTCACAGGGCCCCTCCTGTTCCTTCCACTTCTCCCACCAAAATCGGGATTTTTCATAATAAAACACCTGAAAACTCCAAAAACCTGACAGCCATGCCAAACCTTTGGGATTCGTGCCTGGCGGGATAAACCCACTAGAGAAGAAAGGATTCTCCAGAGCCACCCCTCACCTCACCTGGAGGTTCCCCAGCCCTTATTTAATGCCAGCAATGAGGGAGTTAAAGCAGAGAGGAAGAGCTCTGTGCAGGAGGAAAGCACTCCAGGAACTGCTGGATGAGTGACCAAAATAACTCCCGAATTCCTGGCACGGCCAGGAGCTGGGGATGATGCTCCAGCACCATCAACCAGGAGCCAGCAGCATCCCCTGCCCTTCCTGGCAGCAGCACAGCGTCACCAAACCGTGCAGGAAGGAGTTAAAAGCCCAGGGAAAACCTCTGGATTCACCTGCAGCTCAAACACGGAATTTTCCCTGGATGAGGGAGCTGAGCACATTCCCAGGTCGGGTTTGTTTGGATGCTTTTTTAGAGGGATCGTAACCAGCTCGACACCTGGGGTGTTTTAATGCTTTAAAAGTGATGGGATGGGAACAGAATGGGAGATAAAACTCCAGGATTGTGGGAGCTGGAGGTGATGGAGCAGCTCTGGACAGATGTCACACCTTAAAACAGGGATAAAACGGAATTTCACGGGGCGGATCCTGAAGAGTGACCCAGATCTCTGTTCCCTGGGGGAAGCAGCAGCACCAAATCCCCGTGAGGGCTCCTGGGATGGGGCCAGCAGCTCCCTGGGGGGAGCCTGTGTCCCCAGCAGCGCCCCTGGTGTCCCTAAAACAGCTCCCTGTAACGATGGAGGAGGCATCCCGTTGCCATGGGAACGGCAGAGGATGCTCAGCCCGGTTCAGAGCTGCCGGGTTATCACAACAAGTGGGGTTTCCAAGGAGCTGTGGGATCAAAGCTCCGAATCAGGAGCCAAACCCAGCAGCAGCAGCCTCACAAACAAGCTCACACTCACATCCTGGAGCTGTGGGCCCGGCCTTGGAGGGTTTTCCCAGACATTCACAGAATCAGGGAATGCTCTGGGTTGGGAGGCACATCGACACTTCCACTGTCCCAGACACTGCCAGGGATGGGGCAGCCACAGCTGCGCTGGGAAATCCATTCCAGGGCCTCCCCACCCTCACAGGGAAGGATTTTTCCCTAATTTCCAACCCAAACCTCCTCTCTGTCAGACCCCTCTGGAGCCAGGGCAGGCTTAGGACACTGGGAGTGGCAAATGATGAACGTTCAGGGGGCGCAGAGCGACGTGGGGCAGCGACAGCGCGGGTTTCACAGCGGGGTCAGGGAGGGAAAGCCCGGCCTCGACACGATCCCTGAGCCTACAAAGCCTCGTTTAGCCCTGCCAACCCACCCCTCATCGGGGCACGGTGGCACTGAGACTGATTAAATGGATTCCTCCCGTTGCTTGGCTGTAGGCATGAAATATTTATGTGCAGGGGCCGCAGGGGCAGCAGCCACACGTGCTCAGAGCCTGTGGAGGTGCTGGCAGAGGGTTTCGAGCTGTGCCTGCAGCCTCTGCCATGGCAACAGGAGAAATCCAGGTGAGACAGGAGAAATCCAGGTGAGACAGGAGCAATCCAGGTGAGACAGGAGCAATCCTGCCCTGGAGTGAGCTGGGGAAGGCACAGGGAGAGCAGCACTGGGCAGAGCCCGCATGGAACAGGGAGGGATTTTCCTCCTTGTCCCTAAATTCCCCCTGGGGAACGAAAAGCCCTGAGTCAAGGTAGAAGCCTGAGGAGCAGGGAGAGCTGAGCCATCTGCTCAGTCTGGGACAGAACTCACCCAACCTGCTGCTCACACCCAGCCTGGCGCTGCGGGAGGCACCGGGAATTGCCTCCAAAATGCACCAAATACGCAGAAAATCAAGGAGAAACCCCCACGTGGCTGATCTCACGGCCACAGACAAACCATCCCTCACAAAGCTGGGCCCTGCTGAGGGAGCTCAGAGCTAAATCCTCGCTGAGATGTTTGCCTGCTTCGCTCTCCCCCCCCATTCACAGAGCAGGATTTATCAGCTCTGCCCTTTGCACTCCGCTTTTTATTAATACCAACGCAGACTCGCCATTCTTTACAGCCCTCATTACCCCAGCCAAAATAAAAGCAAGAAGCCCTAATGAGCTGCTGAAGTTGCCAAATGGAACAGAAGCTCTGAAGAGATACCGCAGAGTGAGAGCAATTTTAAAAATAAAGCTTTTGGGTTAAGGCTTAAAGGGAAAGAGGCAGCCGGGCTTGGAAACGGGGATGCTGTGATTCTTCCAAGCATCCCCATTTCCTACTTCTATCTGATTAAAAAACTAAGTTACAAAGAGGATGCAAGCCCACAACACAATTGCAGGATTACTGAAATAAGTCCCTATTTCCTCATAATCAACAGCCACACTAGGACTTGATTTAATTGTCCCTGGCTTAATAAACGATCCCAAAACTCAGCTGGAAAATGGGAATACAAGCCTGGGCTGGTGTGGCTGGAGCAAAGTTGAATTTAGCACGCTGGGGGACGGGGAGAGAATGGATATTAATGTGAGAAATGTCATTTCAGTTCCTCTTTCTCGCAGAACCATCGCACTAAGTGCTGGCCTGGCCCCCTGCCAGGGCTGACGCACCGAGGGCCACGGTGCCTTCGGAACAGCCTCGTGTTCTTCCTGCTGAGCTGCCAGCATTTTATTGTTCAGATTGGTAGATTTGTACCACACCCAGAGCAGGGGGGGCTGAGCTGCTGCTGGATCCCTTTGCAGGGGGGGTTGCAGCTCCCTGTTTCCCATTTATTTCGGTGCAGGATTGGGAATCACGGCATCTGGGACGGTTTGGGATCCTAAATCCCATCCCATTCCACACCTCCCACCACCCCGGGCTGCTCCAAATCCAAATCCTGAAGGTTTGCTNAAAGTTGAATTTAGCACGCTGGGGGACGGGGAGGGAATGGATATTAATGTGAGAAATGTCATTGCAGCCTCCTCTTTCTCGCAGAACCATCGCACTAAGTGCTGGCCTGGCCCCCTGCCAGGGCTGACGCACCGAGGGCCACGGTGCCTTCGGAACAGCCTCGTGTTCTTCCTGCTGAGCTGCCAGCATTTTATTGTTCAGATTGGTAGATTTGTACCACACCCAGAGCAGGGGGGGCTGAGCTGCTGCTGGATCCCTTTGCAGGGGGGGTTGCAGCTCCCTGTTTCCCATTTATTTCGGTGCAGGATTGGGAATCACGGCATCTGGGACGGTTTGGGATCCTAAATCCCATCCCATTCCACCCCTCCCACCACCCCGGGCTGCTCCAAATCCAAATCCTGAAGGTTTGCTTTCCCTGCTGCACCAACAAGGGTTATGGGATGTGGAGCAGGGGGTGTGAGATGAGATGGGGTATTTTGGGAGGGCAGCAAAGGGAGAGCCTGGCAAGGGAAGAGGCTTTGGGAAAGGTGAGGAGTGAGGCAGAACTCTGCAGGAGGCACCTCAGACCCTCCCCAGAACCTGAGGCTGATGCTCCCAGCTGCACACAAAGCTCCCAGCCTTGCTGTGGGCAGCGTTTTCCCTCCTTTCCCACATTTATCCCCCTTCCCTGCCCTGGCTCTCTCTCCAAACAGCCCCTGCTAACGACTCCTGCAGCACCTGACAGCACATCCCCGCCCCAGGATGATTTAATTTGCTCAATTCCTGCTCCTGAAGGCAGCCAGGAAGGTCTGTGACCCTCTGGGCACACCGATAACGATGCCCTTGCTTGTGTTAATTGACATCTGGATGTCCTTCCCAAGTAATCCATAAACTCCTGCTCACAATCCTCCCTGTGAACTGCTGCCGCGCTGCTTCTCATTTGGACACTGGATATTTTCCTGTGAAATCTGTGTATTTCCATTTTTCCTGGGGTTTTTTCCCCCCCTTTTCAATTTATTTAGCTACTCCACAGAGTCCTGGGAGCAACTGGCACTCTCACACATGGACAAATGATCCTGTGTGATCCTGACTGAGGACACTTAAAATCAGATTTAGGAGCGCCAGGAGGGCTGGGAAAGAAAAGGTTTCGCTGACTTCCCCACCAAGCTCTTCCTTTTTGAATCAAAAAGGCACAAAATTCTTCACATGAGAAGAAGCAAAATATGCTAAGGACCAATTAGAGTTATTGGAAAAAAAAATCACAGCCAACCTTACAAATCCTCAGGGGTGGAGGTGTTGACAGATCCCAAGATTTGTTGGTCTGAGGCAAAATGATGCATTCAGGAATGCCTAAAGAAA